>JAYKKM010000357.1:572500-822500 GCA_035772405.1 Chrysogorgia sp. JL179-B06
AATGTAAATACAAAAAATACCCAAACGGAAAGAGCGCGAACGGGACTCGAGGACCCATGCGAGGCGCCTTCACGTTGAAATTAAAAACACATAAGTCATAGATCAACTGCTTGGAATTCACAATGAAGTTGGTTGAATGGAGTTGGTTTTGTTTTTAACAAACATGTTTGTATACGGCCGGTGTAAGTCCTCGTCATGTCTTCAAATTCCAAGCGAAAACGACAGGAACTTGACATACAAAATCGGTACGAAGTGGTGAGGTTCAAACAAAGGACCCTCTTGTCAGCGCAAGAAAAATAGCAGAGTAATTTAAATGTGGGAAAACCCAGATTCAAGACATCTTGCTGAAGAAAGACGAGATTGGCGACGTCATTTAAAATTTTCTGTACCGTAATTTGATCCACTCTCGGTAATACGACCAGACCACCCCGCTAATACGACCAGATTGTTTTGGCCCGACGATGGTCGTATTAACGGGGTTCCACTGTATATGCTAATTGCTGTAAAAATGATAAAAATGCAAATATGCATGGCAAAATAACAGCTGTCAGTTGTTATTTTATCTTCTTCGACTTGATATCTGATGTAGAGCTAAAGCTCAATAATTGTCATTGAACGTCAATTGATTCACAACTCACAACTTCACATTTTAGTTGCTTCATATTTTGTTGTCAACTTCATGCAATATCACACATATTCAGAGCTTGAGAACGAAAATGAATGAAGTTGGTAGTTCCGGTGTCCCAGGAAATTTGGCCCCCCTAAAAAATGGCCCCCCCGGGCCATATTTCCTAGGAAATTTGGCCTCCCCGGGGGCCATATTTCCTAGGAAATTTGGCCCCCTCTTCGGAAATTTGGCCCCCATGTTTATGGTCTTGAAAAATTATAATCTTATGCTTTTTGCAGTTCTGATTAGTTACACGAACATTGTAGAATGTGTCTTGTTGTAGATTTGAATATAAACGAAAGCACAATCGTCAATAGTTAACAGACTCGCGACATATGCATATTTCAAATATAAATGAAAGGTTAATGTTCTTGTTCAATCGATCAAACGTTTACGGTAAATAAGGTGTAAATGAAGGTCTAAACTGAACCTGGTACTCGTCTTTTACGACAGCAAAAGCATTTCGCGTAAACAAAGCACAATCGTCAAAAGTTAGAAGACTTGCGAAATAATTCTGACACAAACGAAACTCGAAAAGCACGATACTCGAGTAGTTAAAAGCATATTTCTGATATCCAGACGGCAGAACCGAATGAAAATTTTAAGGCAAAACCAAACCAAACAATTGAATGGTTTTTGTTGCGGTTCAGCACTCGACCAACGTACATGCCATGCATTCCTGTTCTGCAGAGAACGTATTTCACCGTCGAAAATAATGTTCACCGCCGAAAACATATTTTACCGTAGAGAACATAATGCACTACCGAAATAATTCCACTGTGGAAAATATATTTCACGGCCGAAAATATATTTGATCTACACTCATTATTTAAACCTCTGAGATAAAGCGGAGTGTTTTGTTGGGGGGACCAAATTTCCGAAGGGGGGGCCAAATTTCCTAGGAAATCTGGTCCGGGGGGGCCAAATTTCCTAGGAAATATGGCCCGGGGGGGCCAAATTTTCGGGGGGGCCAAATTTCCTGTGACACCGGCTTTCCCTAAATATTCATTTCTAAATTCGCTTTTTATTGATTAACGATTATGTTGAGAATAAAAGCAGCTACAGCTAAATGAATTAACGTTGTCCCTCGACAAAGCTAAAAGGCCAAAGCTAAAAGGTCAAAGCCAAGCGCGAAAAGTACGATAATATCGACAAGTTTTAATTTAGTTGTGTCGAAATTCTCCAGTGAAAATTGAAATACATGGGAGACTTTCACGTTTCGCGCTTAGTTTTGATCTCTTAGCTTTGGCCTTTTAGCTTTGGCCTTTTAGCTTTGTCGAGCACTACAACGTTAATTCATTTAGCTGTATATTAAATTACCAAACACAGGATGTAAACGACTGCATGTGAACTGTTAGAAAGACGAGAGACTAGCATTTCCAGAGAATTCCTGCATGATATACCTTGCAATTTAGCGCCTTAAATTCAAGATCTCGCCAAAATCTCGCCCCTAGTTTCGGTTCAAATTGCTTTTGTGATCATCAAACCATTTACCTGCAATTATTTGGAGTCCAAAAGACCGTTGGATAATAAATTGAGAGTATCACTCTGAAAGGGAAACAAACTAGCCAGAAACACAATCGCTCCATATTCGTTTATACAGCTACAACCAAGCTGCTACTTCGCCAACTCATGAATAAAGAGTGTGTCGATCTAATAATATTGTTTTTAGACCAATCACTATGATGAAAGGCCACCTCATATTTTACTTCAAACATCATTCAGAGTCTTATTCTTTTGTTTTTGCAGTTCACTTATATACGATTCTGTAACATTGGCATGAGACTAGATTTATATCGACACTAGCCTGCGTACGGTTGTTTGGGGGGGGAGGGGGGTATATCGACACTAATGCCATAAGTGAGTATTTTATTGTCGGTAACAACAAAATAATTTCATATTGACCAAGCGTAATTTGCATTTGTTTTTTGGTTAAAAACTAAATAGTTAAAAACCAAAACCAATCAAAAGCAAAGCACATGCACCTCATGTTAATGTGAATTTGCTCCTGCAACTTTCTCATGAGAACTCATTGTAACCATTGATACCAACATCCACATTAATATCATAATATTAAAAGTCAAAAGTGTTACAATATGAAAACACAATCGAACCGCAACCAAACATTTTAAAACCAGAACCTCTGTACAGTTGTCCTTGTCCTATAATTGAAACATAAATGGACAACCTAACACTCCTGTATAGTAAAAAATCATTTATATTGAGCTAGGCTTTAATAGTTAAAAGTTGTTTTTTCAATATTTTGTCAAAATACGAATAAGTTAGGATACCGGCCATTAATTCCACCTTAATATTTCAAAATCTGCAAAAGATATTTTTCAAGAGATAGACAGACAGACAGATAGACAGACAGACAGACAGACAGACAGACAGACAGACAGACAGACAGACAGACAGACAGACAGACAGACATACAGACAGACAGAGCATAATTCAGGTATATACTATTATAATCCCTCATATGCATAAACACAATTGCAAGGACATACCATTTTCCCTACACACATATATGCAGAGCTTCATATGATGGGTTTTGCAATGACCCCCTCTGGTGTTATTTAAGCTCTGCATTGTGCCATTGGATGTTGCTAAAGATGAGAATGCAAATGAAATGTAGAGATCTTATCAAATTAGAATAATTCAAATTGTTTTATGTCTTGGATCATGTAAGGTGCATCTCACACTAGCGGACTCAAACTGGATTGCAAGTCCAATGGTGTGAATGCAAATTGTACTGAATTCAGACTAGAATTGGGTTGGCTTTGAATCTACCTATTCAAGGTTGTCCTTTAGAAACAACTAAGATTAGACTCAAACAAGTGTGAATATTAATCTGAATGCAGCAGTCTAGTCCACCGGTAGTCAATTTATCCCAGACGTTCTGTAACGCCTTCCCGCAAGCAATCGTCTTCTGGACGATCTTTTTTAATATCCGCGAGAGGTGCGACGAAATGCTATCATACTATCAGACATGCCTGTATCATGAAATAATCATAGAACTGCTAACGCAAAACAACTTATATCCTAACCCTAGCCCCCTGCCTAATGGTTTTCTAATACTAACATTAATTCTAATAAAAAGATAGTCCAGAAGACAATTGCTTGCGGGAGTCACAGAATGCCCGGATAAATTGACTATGTAGTCCAGCAGTATGAAAGCAACTCTCTGTGATAATTTTCAACGGACTGTGATCATTTCTCTTAAAGTGCCTATGACACGAAAATTAAGTTTGTCTCATATGAAAGAGTACTTAAAATGACAGAGTAACGTCTTTTGTAGATTTTCGTTTTCTTGCTTCGTTGCTGAGATATTTCAGTTTGTATCATATGCAAATGACAATGGCGTGACGTACATGTGCATAATGACTTATCGGAGAAGGTTATATATATTTGTTATTATCACACAAAATCACTTGAAATTGTACATGTTCCGTGTTGTGGGAAGTACTCACGCACATGCTTCATTCAAATTAAATTTGGTTTTATATTTTAGCAAAGATAAATAGCATTCTCTGGTAAGTGATTATGCACGTGTACGTCACGCCATTGTCATTTGCATATGATACAAACTGAAATATCTCAGCAACGAAGCAAGAAAACGAAAAACTACAAAATATGTTACTCTGTCAATTTAAGTGTTCTTTCATAGAAGACAAACTTAATTTTTGTGTCATAGGCACTTTAAGGATATATTCATTTGACATGAGAAGTACACTATACTATAGCTGGCTACCATTAATAACTTACAAATGAAGTAGTAATATTTTCCATATGTATATTTCACTTTGTGCTTGAATGCACTTGCACTGGAAAAGATTTCTTCAGTGTAGGTTAATTTATTCGGGTTCTGGTCACAATGTAATATTTTCCTGTTGTGGTATGAGCTTGATGTATTCCTTACAGAACATGAGTTGTAGCTTTCTTTGTCAACCATGAGAATGTTCTCGTACATTAAACCAAGGTGAGCATTTTTGCTACTCATGTCTCTCCAAATAGCAATATTTGGACAAACAAAGAATACATGGCTGTAAACAGGTTTCACTCTGAAGCTGTACCTTGTTTTGTCACTTTGACCATTTGGTTTGTTCAGATTAAACCTAACATACATGAAAGAATGTAGACAGTGAGATGATGAATAGAAATAAAATTAAGATAGTGAACAGATGAAATAGTGACAACAGGTTACCATTTGGTTAAATAAAATTATTATTAATATAGGGCCAAGAAAAAAAATACCTGAGTTTCCTATTTTGTGCTGAAAAAAATTAGGTAGGGTAGGTCGGTTTTTCTTTTTTTTTAAACTTTTTTCTTCTAAACATTGCATGGACGAACAATAGGTTTTACCAAACCATGCTGATATTGAGGATGCTGCCAGGATTGGCAGCCATGTTTGCTATCCCAGGCTTCTCAAAATTTCAATAAAAAGATTAGGGTCGGTATTTTATTGGCCAAAAACTAGGTAGGGTCGGGAAACCGGAAACCAAGGTATTTTTTATTTTGCCCTAGTAAGTATGCATCTGCCACGAGGAAAAATACAATTACTTTCTGCATGACTACATACTACACATGACTGCATATTAATATCCATATATCCAAACACATTTATCCTTCGTCAGATCACCACTTGCCAATGGCTGCCCTTCACAACGTCACTCAAATATTGTCAGATTCAAACGGATCACCCAAAATCAAAATAAAAAGTTTTTATTTCCTTATAAGGAGTTTGGTCCTACCATGCTCCGCTCAAATAAATATACATATATATATATATATATATACAAACTTTTGTGAGAAATGGATCCCTTCCGCAGTGAGTTAATCACCCTTGCTTTGCTCGGTCGCTTTGCGATCTTGCTTGCAAGGGGATTAATACCCACCAATCATCTGATTAAATTCTCTCAGGATTTTTTATTCAGGCCTTCTGAATTTGTTTCTGGTGCAATCTTGAGCACCACACCTACCCGCCAAGGCCCAATATTGTTATATATGTCCAATGAAATGGTTGCTGTGTTTATGTATATATATTCCTTGTTTTGCGATATGCTAATTTAATTAAGTGCTGTAAAAATGACAAAAATGCAAATTCAAATATTATTTAATATTAATATTTGGCATATTATTAACATAAGTACAGCTGTCAGTTGTAATTTTCTCTTCTACACTTGGTATCTGATGTAGAAAGTTCAACACCAATTGATTCACAACTCACAACTTCATATTTTAGTTGTTTCATATTTTGTTCTGCAACTTCATGCAATATCACACATATTCAAAATGAATGAAGTTGGTACACTTTCACGGTTTATATCGCGAACATCCTAAATATTCATTTCTAAGATTGACGATAATATGTTGAGAATAAAAGCAGCTCGACAAAGCTAAAAGACCAAAGCTAAAACTAAAAGGTCAAAGCCAACCGCGAAAAGTACGATAATATCGACAAGTTTTAATTTTAATAGTTAATTGTGTCGAAATAACTTGCAGCCAAGAGCTAAACGTTTGAAGGAAATCGTACGTCTCGCCCCTAGTTTCGGTTCAAATTGCTTTTGTGATCATCAAACCATTTACCTGCAATTATTTGGAGTCCAAAAGACCGTTGGATAATAAAATGAGAGTATCACTCTTTCAGGGAAACAAACGAGCCAGAAACACACACAGTAGAGCACAAATAATCGTCGCTCCATATCCCTTTATACAGCTGCAACCAAGCTGCTACTTCGTCAACTCATGAATAAAAGAGTGTGTCGATCTCCTGCTCCGAAACCATCGAATTCTCAGAATAGACGAGCTTTGTTTTCGTTTCATTCCGCTCCATTCCCCAGTCATTTCCGTGAATATTTGGTTTTGACACGTGCCAACCCTTACGACATTTTGCAGCTAATAATATTGTTTTTAGACCAAACTATGAAAGGCCACCTCATATTTTACTTGAAACATCAGAGTCAAAATATTCTTTTGTTTTTGCAGTTCAACTTATATAAACGATCTGTAACATTGTATCGACACTAATGCCATTTTCAGTTTCGTACCGCAAGTAAGTATTTTACTTTCGCTCACAACAAAATAATTTCGATTCATATTGACCAACCGTAATTAAGTAATTTGCATTTGTTTTTGGTTGTAATAGTTAAAAACCAAAACTAATCAAATTAATGCAAAGTATTTATCAGAACTCATTGTTATAACCACTGCAGGAACCAATTAATATTGGTATTGGTCGATAGCCATTGATACCAACAAAGTATTAAAATACGAATCAATACGCATCAAAACACAATCGATCCGCAACCAAACATTTTAAAACCAGAACCTCTGTACAGTTGTCCACTTGTCCTTGTCCTATAATTGAAACATAAATGGACAACCTAACACTACCTGTATAGTAAAAAAATCATTTACATTGAGCGAGGCTTTATAATAGTTAAAAGTTGTTTTTTCAATATTTTGTCAAAATATTAATAAGTTAGGATACCGGCCGTTGATTCCACCTTAATATTTCAAAATCTGCAAAAGGTTTGTGTACTACGGGATAGATAGGTAGACAGACAAGTAATGTCCGTCCGTCCGTCCGTCCGTCCGTCCGTCCGTCCGTCCGTCCGTCCGTCCGTCCGTCCGTCCGTCCGTCTGTCTGTTTGTCTATGTCTGTATGAACAAAGTTATCAGTGCGGACAGACAGACAGACAGACAGACAGACAGACAGACAGACAGACAGACAGACAGACAGACAGACAGACAGACAGACAGACAGACAGACAGACAGACAGACAGACTGTGAGAAGCTGCAGTACGAGAAGCGATATTGATGGATAAAGGAAAATTTGACAGTTTCCTGGCATCACATTTCAAGGAAACAACTCTATCGGATTGAACATCCGTCTTGGAGTAACTGATAACAACAACCCCAAAGAACGTACAGACACCGTACGCACAAAGAACGCACATACACCGTGTGCATCGCGCAAAGAACGCACATACACCGTACGCCCAAATTAGGACGCACATACACCGTACGCCCAAAGAACGAACATACACCGTGGGCCCAAAGAACGCACATACACCGTACGCCCAAAGAACGCACAGACACCGTACGCCCTAAGAACGGACATACACCCGTACGAGCAAAGAACGTACAGACACCGTTCGCCCATAGAACGTACAGACGCCTCTGGTGGCCCAGACATCGTTCGCCCAAAGAACGTACAGACGCCTCTAGTGCGCCCAGACACCGTTCACCCAAAGATCGTACGCTAGATAGATAAATAGTCAGATACCGGTAAAATAGTGTAACGTTTCGAGCGAAGGCCCTTCGTCAGACTTTACGTTTCACTCTGTGACGAAGGGCCTCTTGACAAAGGGTCTAACAACTCTCGCACACTATTTCAGAAGTATACCACTTTTACAGTTAATATTTCAGTTAATTATGTCAAAATTATGATTTAGTTAACTCCCAGTTATGTTGGATACTAAGAGTAAACGGATTTTGTGTTATTTGTCAGTTAAAGTATTGACCATTTCTGGATATCGTTTTTCCTGGCGGAAAGCGTATCGTAATATAAAGAGAATATCCCATGGAATGCCCTAATAGGAGACAAAAAAGTTTAAAAATGTTTAATATTAAATTTAGAAACTGTGAGAATATCTATATAGGTAAAATACATATATGGAAAAAGTGACTGCCCCAACCAGGAATCGAACACTGGTCTCTAACCTTTCAGTTATTGAGACACGGTCAGAACAGTCAGCGATTTCACCATATACATCACTCGACACCAACAGGCAGACATCGTGTAAATTTAATACTGATGTTACATGTTCACAACAAAATCTAAACATGTTTTAAACTTTTTATTCACCATTTGTCAGTTAACAGCAAAAACCACATGCTAGGCCGTTATATCAACTGTCAGTTTAACCGCACGAGACACGCACGAACACACCCACATTCTTGAACTTGAAACTTAATAAACTCATGTTTTCTTTTGGGTAAAGTTCTTGCACCAGTAAAAGATATTCCGCATTGATATTTCTGTAGTGTAGAGGAGCAATTAAGGATTATCCAAACGCGCGATCTTATGTTTTGGGGTTACCAGAAGAGAAAAATAATTTCACCTGTTTTCTAACACGCTTGACTGATCAGATCATTCTCCCTTGACTAAACCCAATGTAAATAATTAACTTATGAGCTGAAAACCAGCCAATCGCGAAGCGAGAGCACAGAATTGGGATAACGTGATTGGTTGAAGGCCAGAAATGACATCAGGGCAAAGATACGTGGTCCGTCGAACCGAAACATTGTTTATCGTTGATGGAGGAACTGTGCGAAATTCGACGCAAAGATTTGGCAAAACAACGGATTGATATTTTGACATTTTGGATTGGAATGGACTGGGAGACGCGTGACTTAAAATGTTGAAAATGTACAGCGAGATGAAGTCGGATCGCGGAACATGATGATCCGGGACACAGGCAAGATGGAAGATATCCATGAAGCTCATTTTTATCATGAAGATCCATTACCTACGCAGATCATGACTCCGCTCATCTATGAGAAAGATAATCTTCACCTGAAATTACAACCTGATCTCCACACTAACACACGCCTTGAGCAACTAAGACGGAACAACATACCCACAGACATGATAAACTCTCCTGACTTTGGCTTCTTAAAACTCGCTTCTCCAGACTTGGAGAAAATGCTTCTAGCCTTTCAGTCAGGGGGGAGTGATAGTCCAACAGGCACTACTCACACTGAACCTCCAGCAACCACAACGCTGATCAAGCATGTCGATCATTCTAAGGGACTCGCGGAGGCCTTACAGGATCTCCATGATCGTCAGGATATCAGGGACACGGCGAATATGATCCCCCAGTTAACTCAAGGCACGTACATGGAAGAAAATACTGCCTCTACAGACCAACTTTATTTAACTACGGACGCGTCTGGTAGTATTACCGTGGCAAGTACAAGAGATAAATATCAGGATCATTCTACATTAGGGAACTCTTTTCCCGGCGGGGTAACTGTGCCTGGAAACGATAAACAACTGAACGCATCATATATCCTCCAACAATTCCAAGCGACTAACACGTTTTTACCGAGCACGACTCCCGCACAACTTTTCACCACACCATTGCGTCACCATGCTGACGACGATACCGCTGCGCAGTTGCGGGCGCTTGCCGCGTACAACAACGTGCTCGCACCTAACGCTGGGTTTCCTTCTCAGGTTTTCAAGTTGAACGGTGGACCGATGTTCGGTGATAGCTCCGGCCTGCAACCTATTGATCTCGAAATGCAGGAAATGGTAAAACGAGAGCGAAAAAAACAACGGAATAGAGTAGCTTCGTCAAAATGTCGGAAACGGAAATTGGAAAAAGAAGCGGTCCTTGAGACGACCGTGAAAGACCTAAAGACGAGGAATATGGAACTTAGTACTTTGGCGAACGCTCTGAAACAACAAATATGCAATCTGAAGCAAAAGGTCATGGACCACGTGACAGAAGGCTGTCCAATCACGTTACAGCATGTCGAGGATCCCAGCGAATTGTACGACGAAGAAGAATGGGACCCACTTTCGGAACGGACGTGACGCACGAAGTTCCCGGATTCTTATATATGGTAGATAAATCAATTACGAAAGAAGAGACGCTTTTCTTCCTGCTTTGTATTTGATTGTGTTTCGGTTTTAAAATCCTATTGTTGGTGAAAATGCAATCAAATTCAAAGCAGGAAGTTCTTCAACAATCTATTTTTAAATCCAAAATCTGCCAACAAGCAAACTGAAATTTAGGGGGTATTTATATGGAGGAGGGCCAGCCCTCTTGGTAGGCTCTTGGTAGGGCCAGCCCTCTTGGTAGGGCTAGCCCTCTTGGTAGGGCCAGCCCTCTTGGTAGGGCTAGTTCTCTTGGTAGGGCCAGCCCTCTTGGTAGGGCTAGTTCTCTTGGTAGGGCCAGCCCTCTTGGTAGGGCTAGTTCTCTTGGTAGGGCCAGCCCTCTTGGTAGGGCTAGTTCTCTTGGTAGGGCCAGCCCTCTTGGTAGGGCTAGTTCTCTTGGTAGGGCCAGCCCTCTTGGTAGGGCTAGCTCTCTTGGTAGGGCCAGCCCTCTTGGTAGGGCTAGCTCTCTTGGTAGGGCCAGCCCTCTTGGTAGGGCTAGTTCTCTTGGTATGGATAGCCCTCTTTGCCGAGATCCTGCGTCTCAGTGTAATTCCTTGTAAAAATTTGTTTGCGTTTACATGACAAGAGGGCCAGCCCTCCTGGGCGAGATCTCGCTATTGACAACCCAAGATCTCGCCTATAGGAGGGCTGGAAATGTTTCATATAAACGCACCGAAGAGGGCTGGCCATCCTAGGAGGGCTGGGAAATAAAAAAGCGACAAAGTTTATCTTTACCAGTATTTTCTGAACAACTTTATATTTCGCACGACCTGTTTGCTTGTGTTTAAGTTACAAATTGAACACTTGTCCGCAAAAGTGGGATTCTGGGTTTCGTGCGAAAATAAATGCAGCCGTAGCCATTCGAGCGAGCCAGCCGTTGGGCAGCGAGCCAGCTCGGTTAGGAGGGCTAGAAAGGGATGAAATTCATCTCGGCAAAGAGGGCTAGCCCTGGCATTTCCTATTGTTTGGTAAATGCAGACAAACATCGACAATGTTCCGTAATCTTGTGCTCTGCTATTTGTCAATGTGAAAAATTAATTTACTTTGCGTAACTTTTCTATATTGCAACGCCAACAGTAACAACCTGGAGCCGGTTGTCTTAAAACCTGTGTCTAAGGTGTATAGTTAACGCTAACTATAGTTAAAGTTACAACCAGCCCTTTAAATTTAGTTTCCATTATTTGGTCCAGAGATAAGACTTCCAAAGTTCACATGAAGTCGGATGTTCTTGTGTCCTCGTAACGTACGTAGATAATTGAACGAAGCCTTGTGTTGTTCATTGGTAAAGTTTAGGCTTGAATATAAAAGTTGCAGGCCTTCATTTCTTGCTTCCTCTATACGACGTAGTGACTCTGCGTCTGCTTTAGCAGATATGATAGTCACATTTGCCGCAGCATCTTGATTGACCTCTTGGATTTTATTATTGATTTTCTGCTTCTTCTGTTCCGTTTTTGTTCTTTCGATCTGCATTTGTGAGAGAAATAATATTTATTATATAAATAAAAAATACCAAGAGATTATTATCTTGTAGTGAATACATAAGAGGTAATTTTACGTTTCGTCCAGCTTAATCTCTCTCTATTGTTCCAACATTTTGGCTATCGGGATATTTTTACCTTCTCTTTATGTAAAACATATTTAATATTACACTAAAGTAATAATTAATATTAGAGAGGATTTAATATAGTCAAATACATATATGGAAAAAGTGACTGCCCAACCGAGAATCGAACCCTGGTCTCCGAATCAACGTTTCAGCGCTCTAACCTTTGAGCTATTGAGACACGGTCAGAACAGTCAGTGATTTCTCCATATACATATTAAATTCGCCGCTTTCACTCGACACCAACAGGCAGACATCGCATCTAACCATAACGTGGAGCAAGGTCTCTCGAGCGCACTTCCCAAAGTAGCGAAGCGATACACAACTTCTTGTATACAGAGAGCTTTAAGAATAATAATTAATATTAGAGAGGATTTAATATAGTCAAATACATATATGGAAAAAGTGACTGCTCCAACCGGGAATCAAACCCTCCACGTTATGGTTAGATGCGATATGTCTGCTTGTTGGTGTCGAGTGAAAGCGACGAATTTAATATATGTATATGGAGAAATCACTGACTGTTCTGACCGTGTCTCAATAGCTCAAAGGTTAGAGCGCCGAAACGTTGATTCGGAGACCCAACCTCGTACCCAGGGTCTCATCGGCGAGCGGGGATGAGACCCTGGGTACGAGGTTGTCGGAGACCGGCTGTCACTTTTTCCATATATGTATTTGACTAAAGTAATCAAATATTGGTGACATCAGTGAAAACAATCAATACGTTATTACATATAAGGAATATATTAACTATATGATTAATAACATCTCTGTACAGACGTACCTGTTCCTCCTGTATGTATTCAGCCTTGTCCTTGTCTTCTCTCTCCACAACCTGTCCCAACCAGCGATCTTTCAGTTCTTCCGTAATGTCCACATCATGTATTTGAAAGTACCTTGCGTCTACAAAGAGACCTTTATCATCTGCGCTGCACTTGCTATAACTCTTACAACCCTGCCTACACGTGTACTTCGAGCAATCTTTTCGACAACACACTCCCCCGAGTGCTCGCTGGACAGCTACGAATAGTGCCTGCTCGACGTGTGGCCGGAAGTGTCGGAATTGTTCGGTCGTGAAATCTTTCGCAGCATTCTTAATTGCACTTTTTGCTGTGTTTTTCACAATAGGTTTATAACCTTTGTCAAACCGCTTGTGTAAGTATTTTAGATCTTCTTCGCGTAAGAAGTACTGCAACTTGGCTTGGATTTGGATGTTTAGTTTGTCCTTAGTTGCAATGTCCAAGTCTTGCGATGTGAACTCGATGCTATGGGCGTCAGCTTCGAAAGCCTTAAACTTAAAGTCGGGACCAACAAGATGGCGACCTCCGAAGTACACTTTGTCCGTGTAAACGGTACCAGTGGATTTCCTTTGCTTAAATGCCATCTATAATTAGAGTAGTTTTTACGTTATTGTCAATGTACACCGATGTACAGTCCATATTTAAAGGTATAATACACGACGAGGAGAAGATATATCAATTTTATGTTCCAGTGAACGTGGTGTTCAAATGGATAAACTACAGCAAAGTGAAAAGGTGGTAAGATTTTTAGTGACGAAATACTGACGTTTCGAGCGGAGCCCTTCATCAGAGTAAGACGAGATGAAATAAAATAAATAGGGGGCTTATATATATATATGCCAAAGGCGGAAAAAAGTAAAAAGTAGAAAGTAGCCAATCAAATGCACGGGAGATAAACAAACTAATAACTGAGACTCCCGTATGACGTAAGAGAAAATACGTGTTCCCGGATGTTATGATGACAACGATGATGTGTTCCATAATTAACCTAGAAATCAGTGGAATACTGGAATATTAATTCTGTGCCCAACCCATCGAGTTTCAACTATTTGAATTTATACCAAAAACGATAGTTTCATCAGGTTTGAATGTTCACAAGCAAACCGAAATTGAAACCAGATCGTTCTCAAAGCGATCACAACAAGAGACATGCTATTAACACCTAGTTCTTAGTGTCAAATATTCTGTTTACTGTGATTTAGCAAATACATTACAGCATACTCATAGGTTATATATAGACAACGTTAAGAAGCACAAGTCACACTAGAACTCACAATCGAACGTCGTCAGTGCAGGTACGGTTCATTTGCTCTACTCAATGTCTATACGTTGATTAGTTTAGCAAGATATGTATATATATATAAAGCAGTAGGTAATTAATACCTGATAATATTCAACATCAGAAAAACTTAGAGGCAACAATATCACCATAAGGAGAACACCAACTATCAGCAATCCACCGCCCAAATAGATACATGCCTTATTCCTGCCTTCTACTTCCATTTTAAACCCGAATTGGACCAGGCAGGCAAGCGTATTACAAAACTGTGTCCAAACACGAAGTTATATATAAATATAAACATATATATTATGAAAATAAGCCACAGGTCACTGGGTGTTGCTATGCTAATATTGCAAAATAATGATCTCTGAACCAATGACTGAAACCCGCTAATGAACCAAACCAAACATAGGCATATCCCGTGACGTTGGATAATTCTTTACCGTCTGTGTTCAAAAAACTACTGCAAGGTTTTGGTTTGCAATATAGTTTAGTTGACGGTCGGAGTTTGTCAGCAGCGAGGTGAACGCATGAGTAAGTATTTTCTATTGATATTACATTAAACATCTATATAGCTATCTGCCTATCTGCCATACCATGCACGGATCTGTGCAATCTTCTGGATATTGAATGACCATTGACAGATATTCTCATGCCTAAAATGCACTATTATACAGAAAGTAGGTCATAAGAATGATTTCTTATTCAGCTCCAGAATTGGATTGAAACTACCAAACGATCCGCAGCCGACATACAAGGGTTAAATATTAAAATCGTACTGGTTTTGTTACTTTTAATTTGTATGGTTGAGACGGTTTTGATAGCCTATCCACAAGCGTTCTGCACAAAGTCTTCGCGGTTTATGGCACGTCCAGTTCTGCCAGGCGGACATGACGAAGTGCACCGACCAATAATTCCTAATGTGAGAGCATCAGCATGGATAACTATATAAGATATGTCTTTTAATTATCCATGGTATCAGCAAGCTAGATGATTTTATAATTCGTACCATTTTTAACATTCATTTCTGTTGATTTCATTTCATGTTATTGTTATTTGACTTGCAAGCATGTTAAACGACGTTTTGCAAGATTAACCAATCACAAATATGGAAAGGTCTTGATGTTCTAATAATAACAACAACTACAGGGACAATGAGTTCATAAGATCAGTTATACCTGATAACATATGATAAATGAATGAATGCCAATGTGTAAATGAATGAATGCCAGTTATTGTTTTGTTTTAGCTTGTGATTCAGACACTGGATGGATACTAAAAAAATATTGTTGCTAGGCACGATTGGAGCGATCATAATCGTAGTGATAGCACTAATTGCATCTTCAGCGAGAAGACTGGAATCAACAGAAGGTAAAGTGCTTCGGCCGTGGCTGATAACAAACTGGGATATTATTTTACGGCATATGGAAAGTGCACATGGGGAAAGTTATTATGATGTCGATGATATGGTGTATGATAATCGAAGAAAATAGACGGTCGACTTTCAATTTCAGATTCGCTGTTTAATTTCAGATTCGAATATGAAAGCAGAGCTGCCAAAAAAGCTATTTTTGGCCTGTATAGCGATATTAATATTTTTGGCCTGTATAGCGAAAATTATTTTTAATCTGTTATGTTGTAGTCAAATTACAAAAGCCAAAAGAGAGACCCTGTGGAACTTATTGGGCGTGAGAGGAAAATCGTAGGACCAAAGCGCTCCTCCTTTGCTCTTGCCTAGGGGTCCCCCTTGTAGGCCTTTCTCGATTGTGCTAGCACATTTTTTGGCATAATTTGGGAAAACGAGCATATTTTTGGCACTTTTTAAGGAAAAGCACTGCTAGCATAATCGGCATATTTATATAACTTTCAGAACCGCCAAATGTAGCACCGGAAGTACACTTAATATCGGACCCAGTCCACAACTCCATGCTCTCATCAAAAATCTGAAATGGCGTTATCCACGCTAAGTTGTTAGGAGAACGAACTGCAATCATGCAATATTGCTAATCAGAGCATTGATCATTTTGAGGACAATGACTGAGTCATAAGTATACTTTATCTTGTGTTAAGGTTAAGAACAGTTCAGGACAAAGAAGTGATCATTTAAAAGTTAGAAACTTGCTTTCGCTAACAATTCTAGTGTTCTTTCTAGTGTATTTTGTGAATAGCATAATTTAATAAAAACTAGCATAATTTTTGTAAACCAGCATAATTCGAGCATAATTTAGACAAAAAACGAGCACTGCCAGTAGCATAATGTGCCAGTTTTACTGGCACAATCGAGAAAAGCCTACCCCCTTGCCTAGGGGTCCCTCTAAGCCTCTGCGGAGGAGAGTGGTTAGCTCTCTTTCTCGATTTACACAGGCCCAAAATAGCTTTGTTCGAAGCTCAATTCTATTGAAAGTCACACCGTCCTGTCGAGCCACCATTTTGAAAATAATAAGAAAATAATTTTTTAGCAGCACATGACGTCACGGTCATAATTTCCGCATAAATTAAAATATTCAAAATGGCGGCCCAAGAACTTTACGAACATTTTCATAGCACCAAACTACCATATTCCAACTAGGAAAATCATACGAAAAGTAGTTATTTATTGTTGCCAACGTCAGTTACACTGTCTGAAGGATTTTGCTCGAAAGGTTATGTAACGTTTCGCCGATCTTTCTCGCGACGAACCACTGTACAGTGTACCCTGGGTCTCCAAGTTGTAGACAAATACAACTGCTTTATTTACGAGTTCTCATGACGTAACTACATTTCTCTATCTATTTGCTGAGTAAACCGGTAACGTTGGCGTTCTGGCATGTTGTAGCGCTGCTATGACGCACTTCCAACGTATACATTTACTAAGTCAATTTAGAAATCAAATGACAAAAAACTACAAGGAAAATTTAACATCTTATGAACCTCCTTAATATTAATGTATTATATATGTATGAGTGTACGCGTCTTGTAGCGTCCTTTATATCGAGATTTTTATATTTACTAATGTTAAAGGGGTAAATGTCAATTGGGAATTATCCTGTTTTTTCCCCTGTCGCAACCATAACCATGTATGTGTTAGTATGTTTGTAGATTTATTTATAGTGTTGTAATGTTTTGCGACGAATTTAATTAAACTAAACTAAACAACACTTCGGATGTCCTTAATTTGATAATGCGCACAGTCATACTTGCTCGTGCTGCATTGCGTCACTGATTAAATGTCGTTGCGCTAAAGCTGCATTGTGCTACATTTCTGTTTTGTTTTAGTGGGCCTAAGTTACGACCCGACACAGAGAAAACTTGGAACTACAGCAGAGAGGGAAGGTCTGCATTTTGGAGCACCAGGTTATAAGTTTATAAAGTTCTCAAGTGTATTCCGAACAGTATCCTACACAAAGGTTACCTGCTTAAACAAAGATGGTTTGGTCATTAATTTGGACATCCAGTTTCAATACCGTGTTGATGCAAACAATCTGAGGACCGTAATTCTGGAGTTCAGGGACTCGGACAACTATGAAAATATTGTGAGGTATGAATTGAATTATTTCTTGTGTCACCGTCTTTATCTTCAAAGAACACGTTATTCACCGAGCTAAGGTCGGTCCGTATTTAGTCCAGACCACTGATCCAGATCTCGGGGCAGCAGCCACGTAGCCGTAGGGAAGCGGACCTCCCGGCCGGTAGCTCAGGTTCAGAGCGCTGGTCCGTGGCCAAAATGGATCTAAAAAATAGGACTGGCCGAGTTTGCAAGCAAATCAAACTGTGACGCTCGTGAAATAAGTTTAGTGTCTGGCCAATATAGTTTCTTTAACATTAAATACATAAAATCTTGAACCTAATTTGACGTCTCATATTAGGCTTCTCTCACTGGATAATTAGAGCCAATGGCGGCCATTATTACTAAGGGACCAAAGTCGCAGTAAATCTGTAGGTAGGCCATGAATCGTTTTACCCAGTAATTTGAAAAATGTCTTCTGGTCCTCTTTATAGTAATATTATTTTATTTTGTCGATGGTAAGAGCACATAATCCAACAAAAAACCTCATAGGATCCTGTTGGTCCAGTAATGGCGGACTTCCGGCTTCATATTCTCAACAACAGTTGCTCGATCCAGTCTTCTTTCGAGATCAGTAGCAAACCAGATATGGTCGCTGAAAAAAATGTTTACCCAACCAAATTAAGATCAGAAATTTAACCGTCCCAACCATTTACGAGTAAAGAAAATCTTTTACCCAACCCGAGAAGAAAAAAGTTAGATAAAGCCCAATTCCTGGCATATTTAGTAACAAACCAAAATAGATATACAGACAGATACTATACTGTAACTTTCAGATTATTATCTCCCAATACAGAGCAGGGATTCAAGGAAAACAAGGAGAGGAATACAATAATAAAAGCTAATGTGCAATGATGACTAAGGAGAACTGATGAGATTCCAATTTTAAATAATCTTAATTTTTCATGTATATAGTCATGGCAATTTTGCTTCCCAACCTTCAGGGAAGTGATTTTTTTAACCAACTATTTTGGCCTCAGAGTTTTCAGTTAACAAACAATTTTCTCTTCGGCTCTCACCCCCGGTCATAAATGACTAGTCCCTAAATGTTCAAATTGCTCTACATATATGTATTAAAAAATTCCTTTTCAGGTCCATTGGTCTGTCTAGTATCCATGACGGCTGCAGCGAGTATAACACAAGCCAAACAGTGAACGAACGTGGGAGATTTCAGAATCGTATTCAAGATATTATGGTGGAACGCTTGGGAAATGTAAGTGCGGTTATAACTGATCTCCAAGTGAGTCAGATAGCGAGACCGGCTGCGTACGAAAGAGCTTTACAAGCAAAGGAAGGAGCCAAGGAAAGTATTACCACTGCGAAACTAGAACAGCCAAGACAAATTATCGAAGTGGAGACAAAGTTGCGTCAGGCAGAAACACACGCTGAGATAACTGTAGACCTGGCTAAATCCAAAGCAAAGATTGCGCTTACAAAGGCAAACGCTGATGCAGAAGCCATCTTGGAGGCATACAAAGTAGAGTCGATCATTTATTTAAGTATTATGAAGCAACAGAATTTGACTGTGGAAGGGTTACTTTCTTATCTTAGTGTTCGCGTTGTTGGAGAAACTGAAAATACTGTGTATGCTGGACTGGATGCACCAGCAAAAACTAAGTACACGCACTGAGATCAGATACTCTTTTTATGATGTTTAACTACGCATGGGACAATAATGAATACTTTAGCCTTCATATCCGCGTCTCTTCTCATTTAATTATTATGTTGTAAATGATAACCATTGATTTATAAAAGAAGTCAAGAGCACGGCATGTGTCTCATGACAGTTGGAGATCAGAATTGTACTGGATTGCTTGCATGTTGGGTTACTTTTAATATGAGATTATTTTGTTTACAGTTGGTACAAAACTCTGAAGCAAAATCACTTGGGTCTGTAGGTGATATCATCAAGTAATAGGGTTATTTCATTGTAATTGGTGTCATTGATATCACCAGTGGGGAATCAAGTTCAGCAATGCTAAAGCCAGAGGTTAAAAGTACTCACTATTAAAGAGGCACTGTCACCGCGCGCGAAACAGGACTGAATCAGAGCTATAAATTTTGAAATAAGCTGGCAAAAGTGAAGAATCTGAACGATTCAAAGAGATTGTATGCACAATAAAAGGAGTTAAGGGCACGACAAAAAAGTGATCGTCGATAGATAACGAGAAAGCGAAGAACTCGAGATTTGATTTGTAGAAACCACGGCCTATAGTGGATGTTGCACGGGACAATTTTAGCGCAACATTGTTGCATTAAAATAGATTGTCGTGTAACATTTTTGTTGTGACAACATGTTGCAATATCGTGCAATAACTTCATCCCCAGGGTCTTCGCGGGGACAAGATGGCGGCGAGGCGAGAGAAGGCCCTGGGAGTCGCTCGGGTAAATTTGAATTACAC
Organism: Chrysogorgia sp. JL179-B06; assembly: GCA_035772405.1. Classification (NCBI taxonomy): domain Eukaryota; kingdom Metazoa; phylum Cnidaria; class Anthozoa; order Scleralcyonacea; family Chrysogorgiidae; genus Chrysogorgia; species Chrysogorgia sp. JL179-B06. Next base: position 592,473 of record JAYKKM010000357.1, read on the forward strand.
ACTTCCATAATTTTCTTCGAGTTTCTTTCGATTTTCAGAATAGGTTTTAAAAACGAGGTTTCCGGTCTTTTACATGAAATCTGGCCAAAGTGAACAAGTTTCTTTCAAACGAAATGGAGGTAACAGGAACTAAAATGCTCGATTGTGTTGGTGTCCACAGACCGGTGTTTGTTCAGCCTTCCTTGGGATAGCAAATGTCTTCGATATTTCGGATGAAAGGTAGTCGGCCAAGACGTTGAAGTGATGATGCTGTCTTCTTTTTCATTTCACAATAATAAAATATTACTAATTTACATTGTTGCCAGCACTTTTTACTAAATTACAAGTTCCTCTCTGAGACACATTAAACGTTTAAAATTCCAACTGGAATGAAAGAAAGACCCGTTTCAAATATCGCAACGATAACCTACCGTACTGCATGGTACTACCGCACAGTTTTAAACGGCGAATTAAACGCCACTTCTTCAGTTCGACGTTTGAGACCAATGTTGTGCTATATCGCGCGGTACGGCAACAGTGGAGCGACATTTGAAAGAGGTCTAACTTAATTTATTAACTAATTGAATCCGATGTTTCCAGCTTCCTTGTTTGCTCGCGTAAAAATTCAATTCTAGAATAAAAACGGTCGACTAATTTATGATACATTACCACAATTAATTTATGACACATCACAGCAATTAATTTATGAAACATCACAGCAATTAATTTATGATACATCACAGTAATTAATTTATGATACATTACCACAATTAATTTATGACACATCACCGCAATTAATTTATGATACATTACCACAATTAATTTATGATACATTACCACAATTAATTTATGACACATCACAGCAATTAATTTATGAAACATCACAGCAATTAATTTATGATACATCACAGTAATTAATTTATGATACATTACCACAATTAATTTATGACACATCACCGCAATTAATTTATGATACATTACCACAATTAATTTATGATACATTACCACAATTAATTTATGATACATTACCACAATTAATTTATGACACATCACCGCAATTAATTTATGATACATTACCACAATTAATTTATGATACATTACCACAATTAATTTATGATACATTACCACAATTAATTTAGGACACATCACAGCAATTAATTTATAAAACATCAATTACTTCTTACCTTTTAGCACCTACAGACATTCTCATTCCGGTAAGGTTTTGATGATAATTAAGCGGTATTAAGTCAGCTTTCAGTCGATTGTTTGTAAAACACAAACCTAGCGTGTCATCCGACAATCTCTGAGCCTAAACCAATAGAACATTATATTTAGTGATGGAATAAACTGCTTTAGTACAGCACTGGGTAAGAAACCCCGGGAGACGAGGGTTTGATTTCTAGCCGGATTAAGGCATTGAAGCTTCATCTTCAAGCTTGCAGAAACCGGTTTACAATTTCTGAAACCAACCTATTCATCAAATAATTTCCCAACACAACCAGGTGATAAATCAGACATAGTTTGACGCTACTCTGGCTTTAAAAAGTTTTTTGAACGTAACTTTAAAAGTTACTGTCCATGACCCAACGTTTCGACACTCCAATCTAGCGTCTTCATCAGGGGTGATCGTTGTAAAGTTAGGATCCCTATTTATACCCTCATAGAACCGATGATGACGTTATCTATTAACAAGATGCAAATAAGCTTCTGGTAATAAACCACCATCATCGCGATTCAATGGGGTGTGGGCGCTATTGATATGCCAAGCTTCTAGACAACGTCTCTGATGGTACCGCAGATTAGTGGTAATAATTTCCACTCGAAACGTTACAACTTGTATTCAATAATTATACACACCTGTTTCTCCAGTGATTCAGAAGGCCAACCCAAAGTATGTGAAATCAATCCACGATTAAAATGAGAGGCAAATTCTTGAACACTAATGACTTGAGATGAATAAAGGAGAGGGGAGGTCTTGGACGAGGCTGCAGATAATAGGTGTACAGAAGGCGAGTTGCCTGGGTACGAGCGTGAACTGAACGAAAGTGGAGACCCTGGAGCGGAAGCAGATTGTTTGATCGGTTGAAAATGAGGCTTTGGTGGCGCCGGAGGACTGCCAATTAAAAGACCTGTGGAATACAACGAGACAGATATTCTAAAATAACATATACACGACAAGGGAATAAAAAATAGGTCCGCGATGCGAACATGTGGCTACCGCATGGAACACAACAAGGGAATAACAAATCAACTATTTCTCTGTCGTTATTTTGTAAAACAAATTTCGAAATGGTTTCCTGTGCCGGATACTGTGATTCAAACACTTGGGATGTTGCTCGACTTTCGACTAAGCTAAAAAAACACTCGCCTATCGCAGCTACAGCCCGCGTAATTGTATCACTTTCGCGTCGACTTTAGATCTGGTGTTGCTGCACAAGAGATGGATTATGAGTGATAAATGGTTGGGATACACGAGGCGAGAAATCGCGGGCACATGTTGCAGGGACAAATCCCGTCGTATGCACCATGCGAAATCTTGTCACATCGTATAAACAGCAACTAGTCCCTGCGACAAAATTAAAATAAACCAATCAAAGAACGTTATTTTCCTTTTCCTTTTATTTCTCTGACATGTCCCCTCGTGTCCCCTCAACAGGGGAAATGTCCCGGCAACATGTCCACTCGTATCCCCTCAACAGGGGAAATGTCCCGGCAACATGTCCCCTCGTATCCCCTCAACAGGGGAAATGTCCCGGCAACATGTCCCCTCGTGTCCCCTCAACAGGGGAAATGTCCCGGCAACATGTCCCCTCGTGTCCCCTCAACAGGGGAAATGTCCTGGCAACATACACCCGCGATTTGTCGCCTCGTGTGTCCTAACCTTAAATTTCTTGAATTCAAACGAATTTACAGGACGAAAATATCTTACCAGATGCCATTTGTTGAACATTAGAGCTGATGTGAAACTGTGCCTAGAATGAGAAAGTACATGTACTTGTATGAAAATTATTTATTAACACAAGCGAAGACACACTCACACAAGTACAGGGTTATGAAGCCCTGAAGGTTTTCCCCGTAACAAATTTAAATTAAACAATAATCACATGTTAAAAATACATACGACAATGCGTTAAAAACAAACCAACAAACATACGGCACAACAAGAGTAGAAAATTAGAACTGACTTTTTGCAACATTTGGCTGCAACTTGCAACACAGAAAGGAATTTGATTTGTATGTTGATGAAAAGCCCTTACTGAAGCGAGCCTCAATAAACTGTCTGTCTGTCTGTCTATATGTCTGTCTGTCTATATGTCTGTCTATATGTCTGTCTGTCTATATGTCTGTCTATATGTCTGTCTATATGTCTGTCTATATGTCTGTCTGTCTGTCTGTCTGTCTGTCTGTCTGTCTGTCTGTGTCTGTCTGTGTCTGTCTGTAGGTGCAACTTCACGCTGCAACTATAGCAACGCAACAATGTTACAAAACAAATTTTTTGAATTTGTTGCTTGCACAGCACTATTTTGATAGTACATCAACCTTTTAGAGTATTTGATTTGTATTTCTACACTACCTACGCAGCACGAATACTTTTACATAACTTACTTGTAATAATGTAGCTTGCTGTAAAGGATGAAGTTGACTTTGCGACAAAACATTAATACCATTAAAAGAACTATCTTCTGCAGTAAGCCTTGTAAAACTTCCTATGTCATTCATTTGCGAGGAACTTGGAAAAGAGCCTTCAGGGCAATAGGCTTGCATGGTCCCACCTAGTGGAGCCGGAGCAGAAGAGGCGTGCTGAGTTAAAGGAGGAGGAGGTGGGGGAGGAGTGCTGGAATTACCATGGTGTACAGTTAAGTGTCTAAGAGGGTTAGGTTGAACTGGGGATTTATTCTGTAAGCTGGGAGATTTCTGATGGGCTAGCAAGACAGGAGAGCGTGTCGTGATGACAGGAGAGGCAGAGATGCAAGGAGAACTATTCTGCATTGGAACAGTGACAGGAGTGACTGGTGGTGAGATGTCCTGGAGGCTGTTTGATGGAGAAACTACAAAGAATAATAAACAATATCAATGCAATGTTTTCACATGATTAAAAAGTAGAAATTCAGCAGGGGTAGAAATATGGACTTAACAAACTGTGCATTCCAAGAGTTAAAACCACACATTTTGGTCTTAATTCAACTTCGTATACCGCTGCAACGACTTGGAACTCTTTACCAGACTCCTTAAGAACAGCAATTAATGTAGAGTCTTTTTGTAGCGCTGTGCGTACAATGAGATTTTAATGTTTAATGTTTTATATTTGTAAATTTAGTGCTTAGTATTTTTTTTTTTCTATTTCTCGGCATATTAGCAATGTATCTGCTAGGGGCCTAAACAGTCCCATCAACCCGAGGTTTAAATAAAGTTTATGATGATGATGATGATGATGATGATGATGGATCATATATAACATACAATACCTGTAGACTCTCTCGCAGACAATTGATCTGGTCTGGAAAAAAGAAAATATCACAAATCACAATTTTTATCATCATGAAAAATTCACTTTCGAATCGTTCTGTTCTTCAAAATCAACAACAACAACAAAATAATACAATCATAGGATTTCATCCCTATTATTTGTGTTGAAGGAGATTTTAAAATGACCACACCAAATCTTTTCTACATACTTCACTATTGAAATTTCATAACATTCTTGGTTATTCCCATTGCAATACTAAACGTATGGCATCTAGTATTCTGTGGATAATTGTGATACTATAAACTTCATGCCCTGTACAGCATGATATATTGTGTTATCAACGCCGAGGTCTGTGTTATATGCTGAAGGCCGAGAACACAAACCGAGGCTTGATAACTCAAGATATCATGAGAAAACCAAATTGAATAATTGTTTTATTATACAAATTTTTGATATTTTGTAGGTGGCAAGACAAAAATCAAGAATTGACTGTAGTTTTTTAGCCAATCACAATTGAGATTGTATGAGTACTGTATAATATTATCAATGGTTAACCAAGCATAGAGGTAATGAGAATAAAGAAAACAACTCTCCCAACTTGCACTTATGTTGATTATATTATTTTATAAAATAAGTTGTGTCTTACGCACGCTGTGATTGGTCAGTTACCGTGTTTATATCAGGCTATATAACATGGATGGATTCATTACGCCATCGTGATACGCCATCATTTAGCCATCATACGCCAATAATCAATTAGCAATCATACGCCATCAATTAGCAATCATACGCCATCAATTAGACATCACGGCTCCATCATACACAGTAAGGAGAATTTACGTGTTGATCAAAAAGATATTTGTACATTTTATTTGCTTTCTACGGGTTATAAAAGAAATAGAAAACATTTTTATCCGTGTTCCCATACGTTATATAAACACGAGTGGAAGTTTGGGAGAACTTGAAATCGCGTGGAAACACTTGCGATTCCCACTATGATTTCTCGTTCTCCCAAACTTCCACTTGTGTTTATATAACTGCATGTAAACATGGAAAATGTTTTCTATTTCTTAAATATTGTAGATGTGTAGTAAAGGGTATTTACCTGTACATTGCAGTAGAAATAGCAGAAGTATTTGCTGAAGTTGTCTTGATGATATGACTGTTTGGTTGATAGTTGGTCTGACAATGTTGCAATGACCTTTCTTCTCGGTGATGCAATGGTCTTTCTCGGGCAACGTTGCCTTCGTATTTACTTTCAGCAATTCCGCCCACCTGGTAGTCTTGTTTGGCGGAACTGAAACAGTCTCGATTAGATTCCCTCGAGGAAGATGGTTTTCCTATACAATTAGGGCAAGACGGTGCGAATGAAATACCAGTGTGATGGAAGCGTTTTCAAATACAGTATTTCTTTATTTCAGTTTTAAAACAGCATTTTTCATGCCTACATAGGTTTAAACCAGGTCTTACATGATAGTGACTTTCCACTTTTATAAATGACAGTGAATATTTTAACTTTTAATCTTTTTAACTTCAATATGAGATACCTTGACTGTACTTTTATTTATTTGCATGGTGAGATTAGTATTGTATTTTAGTTTTATAATTAGTTTTCGAGGACCTTCCTGAAAATCACTACTTGTGATGGAATTTTTCCACGTAAAAGATTTTTAATAATAATAATAATAAAATCTAATGCCAATTCTTTATGTAAACTCATCTTTCCCAAATCTATTTTCACAACCTGGTCCCATGTCTCACTAGTACCCCATGTCTCACTAGTCCCCATGTCTCACTAGTACCCCATGTCTCACTAGTACCCCATGTCTCACTAGCACCCCATGTCTCACTAGTACCCCATGTCTCACTAGCACCCCATGTCTCACTAGTACCCCATGTCTCACTAGTACCTCATGTCTCACTAGTACCCCATGTCTCACTAGTACCCCATGTCTCACTAGTACCCCATTTACACAGCAATAACAGTACAGGATTACGATCGTGATAGATGTATCGCGATTGCAATCCCTATTTTACGTTGCATTTACACGGACAGTTATCCCGATCAGGATTGCCATCCAGATTTGGATCATTCTCGAAAGCCTGAGTAGCTTCATTCAGGTTTGGGAGCTACTGATCTTTGGGGTCTAGGGTCTAGACAAGGCATGCAGGTCCTGGACGATGGCCTCTGACTGTGCAGGCTACAAATCAAATGAGGGAGTATGTTTGGCAATTCTTCCAACTATTTAAAGTGAATAACAATGGTTGGAGAACATTGCGACGTAGTAGACAAGTTACTTGAAGATTTTAACAATTTTGAAAATAATTTTATATGTAAAACCACCTGGAAATGTTATATGTAGCCATATGCGAAATGTATGGCCAGTGAGTGTTCCAATTTGCACATGCATGTTTATTCGGATCGCAATCCCAAAACTATTTACAGATCGCGATAGCCCGCCAATCATGATTGCAAACCACCTCCAGAACTGGATTAAATTTATCACAACAAAAATTATACGGATTGCGATTGCTCTCGATCGCAATCCCGATAATTTGGCTCTGTGTAAATGGGGTTTGGTCTCCCTTTTTCCAGGCACATCTAAATCAATAATCTTTTGCACCCAATTATATTGATCTATCCTCTACACATGACCAATCTAACACAACTTCTCCTACAAATAAAATCCCCAATGTTATCCAGTTCCAAACAACCTCTTAACACTTCTGACATCTTCATGTCTCTCAATGTTGTATTACTAGCACAATAACGTAAATGGTTTGAACCTAGGAGTGTCATTAGATGTGTGAAGTTGATCGTCAAGGTTGTTATAATCTTGAGAAAGACCATTGTTGGTGACTGACGTTTCGACGGCCTCAGCGGCAAACATCTTCAGAGTCAAGTAAAACGTCTGAACCAGACATATATAGGCAAACACGCTTTACTTGACCGTGAAGATGACTGCTGCTGAGGCATTCGAAACGTCAGTCACCAACAACAATAGTCTTTCTCAAGACTCCAACAACCTGGACAATCAACTTCACACAGTTTCACAACCATGGTAATACTTTACACATAACAGCACACTCATGGTAATATTTTACCTCTGCTTGGTTGGTTGGGATGTAAATTATTACGGGAATATTCACTTTTCTCCTTTGCTTCTCTTTTCTTTTTCTCTCGTGCAAATCTATATTCCCTACAAAGAATACAAGTTTACACTTTCTGATTGCAAGAGAAGTCTATATCAGAAAAGTATGGCTATATCAACACCAGCACTCATTGTCAGGTCAGCAATAAAAGTTGTTTACTTTTAAACAAAAGCCCTGGAATCACTCTTCTTCTTGCAAAATTAAAATGAGTTTTTCACTAAACATAATAATGAAAGTGTGACATTACACACCTTTCAAGCCATTCTTTTGGTTTCTCCCACTGCGACTTTTCAGTTTTACAGTTGTAATAGTATGTCTTTCCAGATGAACTAGTATGTTGAGACCATGGGAAACTTTCCTGTTGGATACAGAAAAAGCAGGACAATTTCAGTTCTATTTACTCAAAAGATCGCAACACCATGACAAAGAATAGGTAACAAAAATACAGACTTCAGATGTACATTTAAAAAAAAGACAGTGACTATCAGAGTAAGCCAATTAGACATTTTTGAACCATCAAAACCTAACAAAATCTATAGGAAAAGATTTATCTGCCGTATAGGAAGTTATCCATGCACTTTGTAGAACCAGGTCCTGTACTGTCACTTCACTTTTAGCACCAACAGATTTTATATAATATATCACCAACACATTAATTCAGGACACTCACATCTGTACTAACGCTATCAACTTTGAGTGTTTGGTCACCAACGCTTGAACGGGAAACAACATCAACAGGGGAGGAACTTGAACCTAACAAAGCAGGAAATAAAAAAGATCGTAATTGCAGATTTGTTTATGATCCTATGGGTAAATATTATCTACACATAAAGCTCAACAAATTTCCTTGAATTTCAGATTATCATCTTGAATCACCTGGCAATAAAATTTGACCAGTCAAATAAGAAAATTAAATTAAAAGGTACACAAGCATCATGGCTGCAAATGTTATAACACCATGGCAAAATATTTTGAAAACATCCCAAACCACCTAGAAATACCTCAGCAAGGAATCCAACATTTTGTATAGCAAGGCCAGGGCGCTTGTGGGGCACCCGCAGATTTTCTGTGCCTCGCATTTATTTAGGGCACAATGTTTATGATTTAGGGACCCCAAGTTTTCTGGCTTCTGCCCATGGATCCACCTTTTTTACAAGTAGCTATTCACAGCTAGTTGCTACATGCATTTTTTGGTTAAGTTCCCTAGATTTTTCTAGCCTGACTTTTTTCTCTTGGGGGGTCAGGCAGCCGCAAATGCACCAGGGGCCCGTGCATGCTTGATCAGCCCCGGCTGGGTTGGTGTACTCTTAAAAAATAGTGCATTACACCAACCATTTAAAGAGTTTCTAATTTTTTATTTCTAAGCTATAATGCAACAGCATTTTTATATTCCTTTTGATTCCACTCCACCTTTCCCCTGGCAATGACATGAATTTGTTTTTCAACTACACCCATGGCGTGATTGCCACTCCTGCATCAGTTTGCTGATTCATGATAAAAATAAATGACTTTCCATCCACTTCTGATCTGAAGAAGGACATATCGTCTGAAATGTCATCCATGAATATATGTATTGCTGCTGACCATTGATTGTGTGGTAATCTATATGTACTGTTGTGCTATAATTATGTACTATACTTCATGTAGTGTATACTTTAAGTGTTCTTTTTAAACTAGATGACACAGAAATCTTGGCCCTTTCTCGATATATGAGCAACCAAAATGTAAAATTATTACAGCATCAACCCAGGTCAGTTTTAGGGTTAGGATTTGGGATTGGGTTGGATTAGGGATTGGTTTGTATTTCGGTAGTTCATATATTGAGAAAGCGCCGAAATCTTTGAACCTAGTTTTCATAATTTTCCATTGTTTCATTAACTATTTGTGAACAATCTGATAACTTACCAAGGGTGGAAATAATTATAAAGTAGTAACCCTATGGTTTTAAGACTTTTCCTATTGCTACCCCTATGATGTGGCACAAGTTATCTGTGGAGATTCGAAACAGTCCAATGCTGTTTATTTTTAGTGTGCCTATCTCGCATTTGGGGATTTTACATATCCGTAATATTTGGGTCTTCCTGAGCGAAATCATAATATATATTGTCAGCCAAAATTTCATCTTCATGGAGTTTTTTTCTGTCAAAGTTACTGGATGTGATGTCACAAGAGGTATTCCAAACCAGTTTTCTTTTGTTACTTGCCACAAAATGCCTCTTGTGACATCACACCTGATAACATTAACAGCAAAAATGTCCATGAAGATGAAATTTTCAGCTGACAGATATATGATTTTGCTCAGGAATACCCAAATATTACGAATATGTAAAATCCTTAAAAAGATCTATCTTTTTAAAGTGCTTATAAACCCAAAATGGGTTTTTGGTGATTCGGATAGAGCATAAAAAGTTAGTTAATAAGTTCTAGATTAATTTTTGCGTTAAACTTTTAGTTTCGGAGATATAAGGGCTCAAAGTCACAATTTGTGAAAAAAAGTTGCGCAGGCCGGGAGACTGGATCCGAGGAACGTGTTATGTTTCAATTCTTATAAAAATATATTACAATTCGAGTAGACAAGGTAACATCGTAAAGACACATCGTTTGGGCATTTTTCAATAAAAACTCTTAAGATAGCTGTCATCTCCTATACAAAAGCCTAGTTGTTGTTGAAGATGGGTTCCTCGGATCCAGGTCCCTGTGTGTTATTTTGGTGGCGCTACTTTTTTCCAAAAAATGGCACAATTTGCATGTTTGAGCCGTTATATCTCCGAAACTAAAAGTTTAACGCAAAAACTAATCCAAAACTTATTAACTAACTTTTTATGCTCTATCCGAATCACCAAAAACCCATTTTGGGTTTATAAGCACTTTAAACTAGCCTTTGAGTGATTTTAACTATACTGTAACTAATGTTTTAGTACAATTTTTTTTGTACTTTTATAATTTAGAAAATTGTAAAGCTTTTAAAGTGCTATGTATAAGCACTATATAAGCTGTATTATTATTATATATATATATATATATATATATATATATATATATATATATATATATATATATATATATATATATATATATAACTCCAGGTTATAAACATATATATATATATATATATATATATATATATATTATTGGTGTTCAATATCTCATATTGTCAGATAATAACAAAGCATGTTTTATTTTCATCTGATTTTTCACCGAATATCCGAAGCCCACTTTTAAAGGTGATCACACAATCCGGATTCCAAAATGGACAAAAATCAGATCCACCAAACTGGATTGTGTGAGCAAACCTTTTCCCTATTTGAAAAGTTCTTACCTCGTTTGGATAGTTCCTTTGTTTTGCTGTAGCTGGACTTGATGCGATGGGATCGGGGAGACAAGTTGCTGTGTTGTGACCTGGGTGAATTGTTTCGGCTGCCAGCTCCACCATTGATGTTTGAAGACCTTTCTGAACGATTCTCTGACACAACACTAGGCTGTTTGGTTGAGTACTTACCACTTGACTACAAACAGAGAAAAACTTGTTTATACATAGCTAAAGCACGAAGTTACCTTACAAGGAACATGGAAAATATTTTCTAGTTTATTTACAAGCAGTTATCTAATCTTAAATTAATATTACAGTCGAAAGTTAACTAGAGTAGATTATTTCATCATCATCATAGAAAGACATGTCTATTATTAAGTCTTCTCCAGATTCCGTCTCGATTGAGCCACGAACCTGGTATTGGTTATAAGGGCTTCTTTCATGATACCTGAAATGAAATAAGAGAAAGAGAAGACGAGTTGAGAAGACGTTACAAAACAACAAACATGAACTCCAGGTCATAAACATATGCACTAGAGTTACAAGATGGCGGAAACAAATATTCTTCTTACTAGCTGATACTAACCCGTCAGCTAGTCTTAAGTATTTCCTATTACTCATTAAAGAAAAGTCTATTATCACATTCAACGTTATTTGTCTCTTTAGAGGACATTTAACGTTTACAAACAGTACTAAACAACAAGAAATGCTAAAACAGAAGCCAACTGCTGGTCCTCCATAACCAGCGTGTCAGGTGATCAGCAGCGAGTACACGTTCAAACCCAGATCCCTCGGCCGCGTCACGTTCCAGAGCTTTGCGCCATATTTGCGCGAATGGCGTATTTTTCACTAAAAATGATCATACGAAACACAAAGATAATGATGGATTTGAGATCCCAATGGAGAACTAAAAAACAAAAAACAGTGTCGGTGTTAGACAGCAAGGTTTACTGAATGCCAACCCCGGGTTGCCTCTACAGTGTGTATAAAAAAAAAACAGAACTTTAAAAAATTAATTAGCATTCTTTTAAAACAAGCTATGTGGTAGTTTGAAAACCCTAGACACCTCTGAGCCATAGGAAGAGAAAGCTTTTAAATACTTTCACCATGCATATACAGAGTGTCCCAAAAAAAAGGCTACCTTTTCAAATTCAAATGAGCGTGTTAATTCAAACAACCTATTGTGTTTAATATCCCATGTGTATAAAACTGTGTTTTTACGCATTCGTAGCTCAAAAGCGATAATGAATTTCAAAGAACTACAATAGGTTGCTTGAATTAACATGCTAATTTGAATTTGAAAAGGTAGCCTTTTTTTTGGGACACCCTGTACTTCAAGTTATCTTCATTTCCCAGGTGTATAAGACAGTGTGTTTTTTTACGCAAACGTGGAGTAGTGACACACTAAGAACGGGTGACACACTAAAGCCTGCATAAGCAACGAAAACAAAGCATGACTTTTGTTCAGGGATGTTTGAAGAGAATATTAACTCATTCTCTAATGGTTCCGTTTTTTTATATACACTGTATACAGAGAATACTAATGAGGCTTTGTTTTCCTTTGTTTCAAAAGCCTTATTAGTATCCTCTACAGGGTGTATAAAAAAAAGCGCAACCTCGGAATTTCCCAAGAAATCCACTGTTTTTATTAGCACAAAAGATTTTAGGCCTCTGGGAATTTAATTGTTGTTGATACTTGTAAACTAAACAACTTCTCATTAAATAAATGCATAAATTTCGATTCAATTCTGCTTTACGCGCTCGAGTTTGTAGTAATTAGACAGTTATGCCCCTAGAATACGATTACAAGCTATTTTAAATTCCCAGGGGCGAAAATCTTTTGTGTTTAAGAACACAGTGGATTTCTTGGGAAATTCCGAGGTTGCGCTTTTTTTGATACACCCTGTACAGGGTGTATAAAAAAAACGCGACTTTTAGAAATTAACCTATTGTTGTTAAGCACAAGATGTTATGCTCCTGGGAATTTAAAACAGCTTCTAATCGTATGAAGGAGCATAACTGCATAACAAATTGTCAAAGTACTAATTAGTCATATCATCAGTTCGAATAAAAATGGTTCAACTGACCACAGAGCAACGAGTTTTTACTGTTTGACATTATACCGAAACTCAATTTGTACTTACTCAATGTAAAAACTCGTTGCTCTGTGGTCAGTTGAACCATTTTTATTCGAACTGATGATATGACTAATTAGTACTTTGACAATTTCTAAAGGTCTCATTTTTTTATACACCCTGTAGAGGATACTAATAAGTATATCTTACATCAATTCAGACAGTTTATGGAATACAGAGCATTGAAATACTGTGCGGTGATTGGCTGAGTGAATGACCATTTTCTCAAAGAGGGGTTGCTTGCAAGCCATCAATTGCTTAGACAATAGATTGTTAATTTTATGCACATAATAATTCACACCCTAGCGTCGATGTCATGTTGAAAATTCAAAAGAAATTTTCATTAAGAGGTAACAGGGGAAATTCATGTGCAAATTAACACCTATATTACCAATCTTGCTTGATTTTGGAACATTTTAAAATTTGAACATCGGGATTTATTGAACATAATTTTCTCCGTTTCTATTGTTAATTAAATCCCTGAATCCATCATCAACATGCATAATTTTCTTTCACTTAACATCAAGCATTCAAAGAGCATTATTTCACAAGATAATAAACATCACTTTTCCACCATTCCCTTCTTGAACGTCGAACGAAAATGCTTATACAACTACCCACCCATTCACAATGTTACCATTCCCAACAGAAATACAAACAATACAAATTATTTTTCATCGGTAATTATAATATTACAAACTAATACCATAACATGAATATGACGGGAGGTTAAGCCTATAGTTCACACGAGCGACATAGGGTCACCACCTAGCTATATGAACAAATCTTGTGATTGGTTGATTAAAACAATAAAATAGAAACAACCAACAAAGAAACCAATGTCCTAACCCTAACCCCTTTTGTTCCACGTAGCCAATCACAAAACCTGTTCATTTTAGGTAGGAACGACATAAGTATAAGCACAAGATCAATACAAAAACGAAGCATAACTTAGCGAAGACAAAACCACGAGAATTTTTCTGTTTCGTCTTTTGTTCTGTTCTTGGCTTATGCTTGGACTATGATCTTTTGCTTAGACGATCCTTGTGTCGCAGGCTTGACTTCATTCGTTTGTTTTGCCTTTTGTCTTGTCCTTATGTTTATGTTCACGTATGGTTATAAGACTTAGTTTTCACTAGCGACAAAAAGCATAAGCATAACGACATACGCAAGCGCAGTTCGTACTTCATGGTCAATTTACCACACGTACAAGGGGTTAACCTACCATTAAGTGCTAACTACACTTGCCTATATCGTTATACATAAGCCTGGTTCACACGAACGAATCAGCATAAGCAATGAAAACAAAGCATTACTTATGCTCTGGGACGTACGAAGATAAAACAACGAGAATTTTTCTTTGTTTCCTCTTTTGTTTTGCTCTTGTCTTATGCTTCTTATGCTTTTTATGATTATGATTATGTCCAACTTTATGTCGCAGGCTTGGCTCCATTCCTTTGTTTTGCCTTTTGTCTTTGTCCTTATGATTATGATATGGATTTACCAATTATTACAGAAAAAAACGCAGACATTGTTTTAATAAAACCTTATATAAAAATATACATATACATACTTATATAGAAAAATAACAATCTAGAAAAATATAGGATATAAAAAAATATAGGATATAAAAAAATAAAGGATATACAAAAAAGGATAACATATATAATTACATTTGCGAATATTAAACGAATGGTATAAAACTGATGACATTTGTATTATCTTATATATAACGTTTATATTTTCTTTAAAAATTTGAGAGCGGAATTCGTTTGGGGTTGGTCCTTCTGGAAATCCATGGCAATTTTAACCTGAAATTGAAATAGGATTTGTATTTCGTGAAGATAAAATATGGAGAGTTTTAAGAGTAATTGCTTTCAATATCTGTGACAACAATTTAGCGCCACCGAAAATGAGATATAGAGCAATGAATCACTTAGTTAAGTTAGGTAGTTGCAGCTTGATGTTTGTAAAGTTGTAAAGGTTTTGCTGTGCAAGCTGTGTTAAGTTCTCAATACTCAGGAAAACTCTGAGCACGTAACCTTCTGAATGCTAGACAGACGCTCTAACCATTGAGTCCTGTCTGGTGCTCAGAGTTTTTCTGAGTATTGACAACTTAACACAGCTTGCACAGCAAAACCTTTACAACTTTAATGAATAACTTGTTATAACTTCTGAAGCATATTTAAGTATTTTAAGGTCCGTAAAGGCGTCAATACTCTTACCTGTTGGTATCAGGCTGCTTCGTTCAAAAGTGTAATTCAACGCTGAAAACAAACATGACATTTACAATTATGTAAAATAAAGATATTTACCACGTCTAGGGCATATAGAATACCGGTTTCAAGTTCACCATGTGTCTGCTTGTGTTTGGGTTTTTAATATGATTAAAAAACTCCTTAATAATTCATGAGGAAAACACAAAGGAAATCAGTACCGTGTCGTAGGTTTTATATGTGATAAAATTTCATCTTAATTTACATAAACTTTAGCTTTGATTTTCTCGGCTTAGACAACATTGATTTTCAAAATTACTACGCCAATGAACTTATCAAATGGGTCGTTTTTCAAGCCGTTTAATAAACTCGCAGCACGTATTTTATCAGATATAAAACACTCGGGTTACGCCCTCGTGTTTTAAATCTGATAAAACACTGCTGCTCGTTTATTAAACAATACTTAAAAACCTTTGACACTTTCTGATAATAATTACTCAACATTATCATCTTCATGCGTCATCTGCTAAACTTAATTTCCACAGCAAGTGATGTCAACTCAGGAACGCGCAAGGATATTCAGCACCGAGTGATCCAACAGTGAGATACGAAGAAAGTTTAGGAGTGGAGTGACTTTTTTCTAAACAGGTCTGTTTGTAGCTCAAATCAAACATTCTTCGTATTTCAATGTTGAACCATTCAACGTAATCTTTGCGTGTCGCTGGGTTGATGTCACACCTTTCTATCTTAGGACAAGAGGCAACCTCGTACCCAGGGTCTCATCTCCGCTCGCCGCCGGGCAAGAGGTTGGTCACCTGCAAAACCTGATTCAACGTAAATGTGACTCACCTTTCTGGAGAAGTATCCTCTGAGCCTGAAGATTCATTAACTTCGGTCAGCGGTAGCTTGGGTAAATCTAAAAAGCCAAGAAATAACAAAAGACGAATGAAATTTAATTTGAAATGTCTTCATCAACCCGAGTTGCCAGGGATTGGGAAAGAGGTGGAGGCTTTACGCGCAATGGCGCCGACAGTTTTGGAGAACGCTTTAAAATGTGTCAGAGTCTTAAATCTTTCCGACGACGACGACAACAACAAAAGTTGCTGTGAAGTTGTTGCTAGACAAGTTCAACGTAGCCTTAGTGTAGATCCACCCAATTCTCCCGAGAAATCGGGTGGGTCTACACGTAGGCTAAGTGGCACGTGGGAGCAGCTAATACAACGCATGAAAGAAAATGACGTCATCATCTACCTCATTAGCATATCACAAAAAGAGAAATATCTTGGAAACGACCAATTCAAAAACTGTAAAATAACTTATTAACTAGTGATTTGTCCTCTATTTAAAACACTAAAAACTGAAAATGCTGTAGAGGCACAAATTCAAATGAACTCACCAGACGCAGAGAGTGGAGAAGAACCATCTTGTAAACGTATTGGCTCCGACTTAATACAAAAGAGAAAGGAAAGAAAATCACGTGTTACTCAGAGAATTTCTTTGTTATATATACACCGTCAAGGAATTCACCATGGGAACAAAACAACCAGTAAACAAAGTGATATGACTAACCTCAAATCAAACTCGAAATCCTTGCGAAACATTGTGTCTTGTATAAACTCCATCTTCAAAAATAACTTTTGTTTCCTTGGTTATTACTAACATGTACAGTTTAATTTGATATACACCAAACAAGAAAAATTTAGAGACTATAGTCGCTAATTTAGCATTCTTTTTTTGTATTAGTCTTTCCAAGCTCGTTCCTGCATGAAAAGATTAAATGAATGCACATTTTTTATTGTTAAACTGGTGACCATTTATCAATAACGTCGTGAAAAACGAAGACAACACCAAGTTGGCTATCGTTATTGGAATTGTATTCGCGAAATGTGTCTTATCACTTTGTCATGGAAACTGTTTTATCCTGGGGAGCGTTCCTTGACGGCACCCTAACCCTAACCCTAACTCTAGACTTTAGTTCGGGTAAGCCCGCGATTGAGTTCACGCAAGCCTTAACTCGGGTCGGTTACTAGACAGACTTGAACACTTCTGGTGGCCCTGATTCGGGGACGATTTCGCATCGTTTTTCAAGATCTAAAGGTGATGTAATACAAGCAACGAATTTCTGTAACTTCTCTGGCTACTGTGTTGCGTTTAAGTTGCTCGTAATGTTGTACGTATTACTATCCACATGCAACTAGTAGTCTGGTTTCAACTTTTCGCAACAATTGGCCACAACTTGCAACAAGGAAACTCAACTTCACGCTGCAACTTACAACACAATAATGTTGCAAAATAAGTTGAAGAAATTGGTTGCTTGTATTAACTCACCTTAAGTCCTATCCGGCTTCTCATAACGAGCCTCCTAAAACTTGTCAGAATATTAACAGGAAGCTCAATATTACGGTCAAACTAACCAAGGCTGATTGTGAAGCTGGCAGCTGGTGTAAACAAATGCAGGACGAGGTCTTAAGTTGGCATCGTGTAAACAAAAACTCAGTCATTCACTGTAGCCCTCAAACGTGAAGTTCGATGTCTTCCTGGTATTCCTGTTCACATGCCCAATTTTATATGGACAGTATGTAGCGTTAAGGAGCCAAAATTTATAGAATAGACAACATCAAGGCGACATTTCGCAGACGATCATTTGAGTCTGAACGTCACTTCATTAAACGACGTATTCAATCTTCATGTACATTATATGTTTGTGTGTGTGTATGCATGTATCATATGCATGTGTATGTGTACGCACATTGCAAGTGCGCACATTGCATGTGCATTGTATGAGCATTGCATGTGCGTTGCATGTGCGTTGCGTGTGCATTGCATGTGCATTGTATGTGTATTACATGTCGAGATTATTTGTGTCTGAACGCCGTTTCATTGAACAACGCATTTAAAAGTTCATGTCCATTATTGTATACGTTTGTGTGTATAGTATATATATTTGCGTGTGCATTGCATGTACATTGCATTTGCATGGCATGCATGCACGCCAAAGTTCAGATAATAGGCTGTATGTGTGATAACAGTGAATGTATAACGATTTTATTGAAGACTTCAAGTTGGAGGAGCCAATATTACGGAAGAAATTCGGAAAGTGTCGACAAACGAGGCTATAAGACCAACAAGAAGCCTGGACGCGAGACCATGGAAAATGATGTGAATACAGAAAATTCACTGGATTCCTTTTGTTATGCTGCAAATGTATAATTGGCTGCAAATGTATAATTGTTGGCAAATGTATAAATGTATAAATGGAAAATGCAAATGGATGGTTTTGGCTGTAAATGTTTTGTTTATATCAAATGAAAGTAGAGTTTATTTTGATAAAATTATTTCAAACCTTGCAATCACATTACTGTAGTACAAAACTAAGTATTCGTATTAGTATAATAGCATTTCCACTCGAATTCGTTTAAGTTGTTGAGATAATTTTTGATTTCTACAATTTTTGGGTTTTTTTAATACCCAACCAAGGCCTTCCAGCTGAGAATCTAACCGGCTGCCTTTTATAAACAAGCTTGTTATCCATGCACGATAGCCAATCACAAGCGACGTT
This sequence comes from Chrysogorgia sp. JL179-B06, assembly GCA_035772405.1. Lineage (NCBI taxonomy): Eukaryota > Metazoa > Cnidaria > Anthozoa > Scleralcyonacea > Chrysogorgiidae > Chrysogorgia > Chrysogorgia sp. JL179-B06. Next base: position 611,293 of record JAYKKM010000357.1, read on the forward strand.
ATATTAAATCTGTTATTTTAGTTTACTAGATTTATCACTCTTAGGTGAACGGAATACCCCAACAGGCTAGAAGCCCAATTGATAGGGGTTCCTACGATTTAAGGTCGTTATCCGAGAAGACCCGAATGTCTTACCATTTGCTGATATTATTGCAAAGGCAGCACTTTCTCCTCAATTATTTTCAAGACCCTGAGTGGTGGTCCGACCCAGGATTTGAACCTGTGTCTCCCAGCTCATAGACATGTGTGGTAACCACTAGACCACAACAGCAGCTGGTTATAAGGATAACGTCGCTTATCATTGGCTCCAGTTTTTCATTATGTTATGTCTTATTCTATGCCATCAAAGAAAAATGGTTTATGGTTGAATTTGGGAGGGGGCAAAGAAAGCTAGAGTTGCTCCAAGTGATAGCCGAGAGAAAGTCTAGCTTTTCGAGACGCCAAATCACGAAGCATTTCTTAAATCCAACATGATTATTAATTTTAAAATTTAAAACAAATTCTTGGTATTTTATTCATTTTATAATTTATTTTAATTTTTTAATCACACACTTCAACTTTTAATTTTATTTGTTTAGGAATTAGCCACCAAACTTAATCAGCAAGTTATTTTGTGGGTGAAATCATTAAAGTGCCCCTAACCTCAATTTTTTTAATTGTCTTATTTGGAAGTACTTTTAAAATGATAAGGTAACTTCTTTTGAAGATTTTCGTTTCTTTGCTTTCTTTTTGAGATATATCAGTTTGTTTGATATACAAATGTCCGGAATTTACGTCACACATGCATAATGAGTTATCAGAGAATGCTATATATCTTTGCGTTCATCAAATAAAAACACTAAAGTGTGAATAACACGTGTGCGTGTTTCTCCCACAACACCAAACTTCTCGATTTTAAAGGATTTCGTTCGAGAATGAAAGTGATACACACATTTCTCCAATACGTCATTATGCATGTGTGACGTAAATTCTGTACATTTGCATATCAAACAAACTGATATATCTCAAAAATAAAGCGAAGAAACGAAAATCTTCAAAAGAAGTTACTTGACAAGATCTTTATATTGATGAATGTTTAGATAAGGGAAGTAAATTACGAGTGTTAGAGTTTTGTGAAATGAAAGTTCAGGTAAGATAAATTTTGAGCATTGAGATATACTTTTAATATCCACAAGGCGTTTTACAGCACCACAGTGGACATATATACACCATATTAATTGCTAAAAGTTAAATAATCTCCATCAATAATCACACACATATTCTTGTTAAGAATTTTTTGAACAATCATTACACACAAGTTATATCATTTATACTTTCAATTTTCCTTTTAAACAACGGATGACAGTTACAGTCTTTCTTAAAAATATTTAAATCTTGTAACATATTTAGCTAACTATATGATTATCATTATAGATTTATAATCACATTTTAGCCAGTGTATTTCACTGCAGAAGTTCGCTTGATAGTTTAGTGGTTTTACCCTATTCTACACAAATCACTCGACATTCAAAAAATCTCATAAAGTTAACTAAAAGTTAGGTGGCAATGAACAGAAACCATTTCATACTAATACTTTATGATCGTATATCTACATAATTCCAACCCCCAACCCTGTTACCAGTGTATCTCTGCACCAATTTGATTTTTCTGTTCTTTGGTCAATAAAAATCACATCTTCAGTCACACGACGTTTCTGAGAAAAGGACACTTTCTGCAAATGTTCCAGTCAGGTAACAACTACGAAACGCTTTCATCTACCTTAGTGAAATATTTCTCCATGTCCCCAGATAGTCGGTTACTCCGCGTCTCTTCACTGGACGTTGATGAAGGCGACCTACTTCCACCTCCACCTCCTCCTCCTTCATTCCTATACATATAAGAAACAATAGAGTATATAAACAATGCATATATATATATATGTTAGTTGAAATTTCGTCCTCAAATGTTAACTAGATATGACATAATCTTCCTCAAATTAGCCATACTGCTACAGTACTACCAATTGCCAGTTATTGTTGTTGGGGCTAGCGTGGTATTTTTAAATAAAGACTTACCTTGCCTGACCTTACCTTCCCTCACCATACCATACCATACCTCACCACACCACACCATTACCATTCGTTACCTCACCTCACCTCACCTCACCATACCATACCATACCTCACCTTACCATACCACACCACACCACGCCACGCCTCACCTTACCATACCTCACCATACCTTACCATACCTCACCACACCATACCACACCACACCAGGTGAAGGCTAAAAGGGATGACTCAAAAGGACCTTTACATTTTTTAGAACTACTAATCCTAATCCTAACCCTAATCTCAATCCTAATCCTAATCCTAACCATAACCCTAACCGTAGCTATCCATAACCTAACGAAAAATAAAAACCAGAAAAAAACAGAAAGGTCCTTTTGAGTCATCCCTTTTAGCCTTCCCCACCACACCACACCTCGCCTCGCCCCGCCCGCCTCGCCTTACTTTAATCTTGAAACAGTTATAAATGTATATATTTGTTTTCAAACCTTTTGAAACTTTGTAACACTATTTCTTAGCATGAAGAGCATACTCTGTATTAATTTAGGAACATTATTACTATTTCACGAGATATTGTCAATTTAATATTCAAAATGGATTCCCATTTCGCTATCAGGTCCAGTCCTTTTTATCTCTTGGTGAGATCACGTGATACTTACGCTGCTCCATCTGTTTGTTTTCCATTCATTATCGCTGTCGTAGGTACAGCGCTCATTGGTCGAGGAGCGGCACTAGTTGGTCGTTTAGGACGGGGACCTGGGAGAACGTTGGTGTAGCTGCGAGATATGTTACCATCTAAAGAGTTGAAATAATGATATTGTTTAGAACTTGATCAATAACGTAAATGGTTTGAACCTAGGATTATCATTAGATGTGTGAAGTTGATCATCCAGGTTGTTGTAGTCTTGAGAAAGACTATTGTTGGTGACTGACGTTTCGACGGCCTCAGCGGTGGTCATCATGACACTTGAATCTGAAGATGACCACCGCTGAGGCCGTCAAAACGTCAGTCACCAACAATAGTCTTTCTTAAGACTACAACAACCTGGATGATCAACTTCACACATCTAACTTGAACAATATTAAGACACTTTTTATCTGGGGAAAAGTAAAGAACAAAGTTATTTACCAATAAATCCATCTTCATCAACTCTTTGAGGTTTCTAAATACGATAACAAAAGCTTGCATAAAACAATTGATCTATTAAAGTAAATGGTTTGAATCCATTCACCCGCAATCAGAACAAAAATTGCGACCTTCAATTTACCAAAAATGTGATAAACAAAGCCAACTTTCTCTAAAACTAAAAGAACTAGCAGAAAACTATTACCCATTCTCATGTAAGACAACAAATACTAAACTCTTTCAAACTAGTTACTTTAACCGTTTACCTAAACTGGAATAATCTACCAAGCTTAATACGAAATTCTAATTCAGTTAAATATTTTAAAAGTCAACTTTATAATCACTATACTAATGCTCTAAACAATAATTGCGACGAAGATAACTATTGCACTTGGAAATCTACTTGCTTAAAATGACACGCTTACCCTTGCTCCTTTTATATAATTATGTACATATTTAAACTTTCTTCTAGTGTATAAAAAAAACTGAACCCTTAGAAAACGGTCTTATACTCCTGGGAAATTAAAAACACGGTCTTAATACGCCTGGGAAATTAAGATAACTTGTAATCGTATAAGGAGGAGCACAACTGCAAAGAAACATGTTAAATATATTAACGTTTCTTTGCAGGTATGCTCCTTCATACGTTTACAAGTTATCTTCATTTCCCAAGTGTATTAAGACCGTGTTTTTTATTTCCCAGGAGTATAAGACCGTTTTCTAAGGGTTCAGTTTTTTTTTATACACACTGTACAGTTATTATATCTATCTACAGGGTGTGTAAAAAAAGCGCAACCTCGGAATTTCCAAAGAAATCCACTTTGTTTTTATTAGCACAAAATATTTTAGGCCTCTGGGAATTTAACTGTTGGGTACTTGTAAACTAAACAACTTACCATTAAATAAATGCATACATTTCGATTAAATTCTGCTTTACGTGCTCGAGTTTGTAGTAATTAGACAGTTATGCCCCTGGAATACGATTACAAGCTATTTTAAATTCCCAGGGGCGAAAAATCTTTTGTGTTTAAGAACACAGTGGATTTCTTGGGAAATTCCGAGGTTGCGCTTTTTTTATACACCCTGTATTGTAATTTATGTTCGTTTTTACCATTTAAAGGGCGTACTTAATTAGGAGCTTAGCTCTGTTGTACTGTCCCGCACCTTCTTGTATCAATTAGGTGAAAGTGTAATAAATAAATAAAAAATAAAAATAAATAAAGAATATTCATTTAAGCAACACTTGGGGTTATATAATATCCCTTCAAGAGTGTAAACTAACCAAAGGCATATCTTTTAAAACTGGAATGCCGTCACCTGGTCCCATATGTGAAACATGATTAAAGTTTGTCGGAAGAGAGATTAATTTTGACTTCATGTCGGCATCTAGATCTTGGAATCCCATCTCGCGCGTCTTAAACGACCATCTAAAGAAAATGGACACATTAAGTAGTTCATATTTCGCGTTTATATTGAAATTCTCTTCTTTCTCTTTTTTATACTACCCAGTGGCGGATCTAGGGGGGGTGCATTAGATGCCCGGACACCCCCCTTTCCCTTTCATTTCTGATAATTGTATTGATCGAAACTTTCGCGCCGCATTGTGATTCAATCATTCGATATGATAACACGCTGAGTAAAATACGTTTAACTTCAGAGATCTGTCATGTAATTTGGCAATCACGGCGAACAATTTTCTTTGGTTTTCATTGGCAAAAAATGCGTAGAACATGAGTCAATAAGGGTTAGCTTTATATAAGGATATATGCCAGGGACCACGCGGTGTCGCCGGATCGTGTGATTTATGGTTGTCAAATCTCCTCAAACACTCCTCAAAATACAGGAAAAAGTGTTACAGAGATCCTAAGAGTCAAAAATTCCCCGGCGCAGTATACTCCATCACTACGCCACTGGTGCACACACCCCTTTCACAATCCTCGCCACTGCTATCCAGTTCTTTCGAGAACTTAGCAGCTTTGTTCTTATTATTCTGATGATTCTCTACTAAACATACAGTCAGAATCGTAGTAATCTCCTAGCCACGAACTTTACTAGCAAGCTTAAGACCGTGAAACGAACTTTACTCGCAAGCTCCAACTGCCTCTCGGTACGAGGTTGAGAAACCTCAAGACCACGACACTTACTTCTTCTTGCTTTTCATTCTTAGAACAGCTGCAATGGCTTTCTTGCCTTTTGTTGGATCAGGAATAATCAGTTCTTCCTCTGCAATGTATTATAAAATAACATTTTGTAAACGAAAGCGGTGATTGGCTGTCGTACGTGTCCATTTTTTGATAGACCAAGCGACCAACCTTCGTCGTTCTGCATGAAAATAAATTTCAACGCCTGATTGTGAATAATTCCTAAACTTACCTTGCATTAACTTGTTTCGTAAAAATAATAAGTTGTGTGTCTCGTTTGCAGTTGACAGACAAAGGGAACCATCGCTTACAAGGGCCAGACACTACAAGGAAATGGAACAAGGTTTTTAATATAATACATTGTAAAACAATACCCGGTTGTTCAGTTTGATTATGTTTGATTATTTGTAGATGAAGACAAAGATGTTCGAAGTTTTCTATTCAGATATCACACAAAAGAGCTGATTTATTTACAATATTCTTTTATTGTCTACCTTTTTAATTGGTATTGTCTGGATCCACTTGGCTGTGTTTGCCTCAAACACATCAATCCCTCTGTCACTGAATGACATGATGAAGGGATAGCAAAAACCTAAGACGAAATAATTTTGATTAACAAATAACTTACAAGACAAGAGGCAAAACCCAAACATAATATTGGCACAAGGAAACAACTTACCGATGCTTGTTGGTGGAGAGGGCCACATTAGTTCTTCGATTTTGGTTTTGCGACCAGAATTATCGACAAAAACACCAATTTCTAAGAACAGAAAACAGGAAGATCGAAAACTCTAAAAGGTTGGTGTACTACCGAAATAGTGTGTAGGAGATCTAATAAAAAGATCAGGAGGTTGTAAGATGAAGGAGTATAATAACTTACGATCAAAACAAAGTAAATATTCTTTATTGGGTTGAATTTCAACAGCGAGTAAAGCGTCCATTGGCATTGAGACAACGTAGGAAAGTAGAGGATCATCAGGATTCACAAGTTCTGAAACGGAAAGACAACATGAGTATTTCAACGCCGTGTTATCAACAATTAGTTCAAGTCGATTATTTTTGATGTTTAATTTAGTTTAGTTTGTTAGATTATCACTCTTTTAGGGCTAGAAGCCCAATTGATAGGGGTTTCCGAGGGCCTACGATTTAAGGTCGTTATCCGAGAAGACCCGAAAGTCTTACCATTTGCTGATATTATTGCAAAGGCAGCACTTTCTCCTCAATTATTTTAAGACCCTGAACCACTACAGCTGGTTATCAAGGCATTGCGCTGATGTTTTAAAAATATAAAAACTCGCCACTTACTTAGGGGCTCTCCATCTTGTATACTGTACACCAGAAACCCTGAGACATAGCCAACAAACAGCCTACCACTGTACAGTCCGAGCCATTGGCAGTTCACTGATAATACCAAGTTCTAAAGAAACGAATTTATAATATAGATTAATATAGCTCCACTTCTGATTGGCTGGCATGCGTAATCCATTTTTCCATGGGCACGGGAATGTCAATCAGAAACGGTCCAAAATATCGGCTTCCGTAAAAAGATATATCTATATAGCAGTAATGATTGGATGTGTTGGATATATACACCTGTGTATGAACATCCACTACAGCAGTGTATATATACAACACATCCATCATTACTGACATATAGTAGCAGTATATATATATATAATATATATAATATATATATATATATATATATATATATATCAATCGAAGCATTACTCTCTCTCTCTCGAGGTATTTATGAAATAGGACGTCCCAAACCGCCATGCAAATACAATATCTTGATGAACTTGACACTTCTTGTACACTGAAAGATTGCAGCTTGACGTCATCATAGCTTATGACGCTTATGACGTCACGGACCAAGCTTTACGCACCCAGCCGTTTCTTTGCGAGGGGAAGGGAAGGGGGAAGGAACGGGTGGAAGCGAGCCTTATTTCATAGCAATCTGGTAAATATATAGAGTATGTTGTGTACCTTGACTTTAAGATGCCTGTATTTGGTTTTATTCAACTCGTACACATACACACATCTCTTTACAGAAACACACAGACAACTTGTACTTCCTTCATATATGTATCCAGTGGCAAAAACGGAACAGCCTGTAGTAAATGGAGAATTAAAGTTTGATAGTTCAGTATGGAAAGGAGATCCCTCGCTTTATTTAGTCTTATAAGTCTTTCCATTTCATTTCATGTCACCTCACGTCATCTACTTTCACTTCACCTCGTCTTATCCCATTTAATCTCATCTCTCGTTTCATCTCATATTTCATCTCAACTTTTATTTCTTCCATGACCGAGAGTGAAATTAAAAACCAATGCAGCTTGAAAGACAATACCTTTTGTCTCGACAATTTTGACTGGTTCAGTGTCATGGCCATCCAACGACGAAAGAGGGTACAACCGGATTTGTCTATTCTTACCTAAACATAAGATGATATATTAGAATTAATACAGTGATCAACAATAGCGTCGACAAAGACAATAAAATTACGTCATACTTGATAGAACAATAAGTAGCTGTTCTTCTGGGGACATTTCCACTTGGGTAACTTTCTTAGCATCACCAATACGGATACAGGCTAACAGAAGAAATCACAATTTATGTTTACGATTGGATATTTCACTTAAAAAATTGAATTATAGTGATGTTATAGTGTGTTTTGTGAGTGCGAAATGTTAAAATCTTTATATAACTATCTCTAAACATTTTAAATTGTTGAATTGTTTGATTGAGCAAAGATATGAAGCGCTAATGGACTACACGGAATCAGCGCTATATAAATATTTGTATATTATTATTATTATTATTAATGTCTGAATTTCTTGTTTGAATACATTTCTTCGTTGAATTAAAGTGAATTTCTTCGTATAGACATTACACTTACATTCCTTCATCAGCTCCAAGAGGAACAGTCCGTCTTCTGTGCCAACAACAATTCTATCGGTGTCTATATTAAAGAAAGAGCAAAGAAAATGTAGATCATCGGACCTCACGTGAACAGGTCTTCTCAGAAATCGCAACACTAGTACCTATGATTGTGGCGCACAATGCCATCTTGACGATATGGAGAGATGCATCGCAGACTTCTTTGGCCTGGAATATTTGCTGCAAAACAAGGGCAAAAATAAGAGTTAAAAAGGATAACAAAATTCATGATCTTGGTATCTTTGAAATGCCTATAATCCTTGGACATCTTTTTGTCTTCAGCAGGTTAGATTCCTGTCCGGGACTCAGAACAATTGTTTTCTGAGGATACGATCTTGATGAACTCTCCCACATTCACAACAGCAGTGTATATATTAACACATCTAAGATGTATCTCTTAAACTACGTAATTTCACCGAATCGATTTTTCTATCTTTTGGAATATATATTTCTCGTATCCCTATTCTTTAGAAAGAAACCTAAAACAGTTATAGGTTGAAATTTGCGCGTAGTAACAATGATTTAGTCAACAACACTTACTGTTTTTGCTGTGTCTTGATTTTCAGTTAACATTTTATGCAGATGTTGCAGTGCATTCACCCATTTATTCTTCTCTGACTCATTGTCAGTCAACACTAGTTGTGTTAACAAGGTTCCAGGTGGTGATGTCTGACAGCACATTATCTATAAGGCCAAACCATAATTTTACTATATACAACAGCAAATTTGTATATTCTCTCTATGCTATTGAATGTAAAATGTAAAGGAAGAATTGTCAACTATACTTACTCTAAATATACAAGGAATTTCTTTCTTATTAGCATGAATAACATCTGAAGGGAGGACACTGGTGACGGAGAAATCTTCATCCCTAGAAAAAGTGAAAATGCAGAATACAGGCAATTATTCCAAATTACTCGAAAAACTGTTGTGGTCTAATGGTTACAACACATGTCTATGAGCTGGGAGACACAGGTTCAAATCCTTGGTCGGACCACCACTCAGGGTCTTAAAAATAATCGAGGAGAAAGTGCTGCCTTTGCAATAATACCAGCAAATGCAGGTAAGACTTTCAGGTCTTCTCAGAAAACGACCTTAAATCGTAGGCCCTCGGAACCCCTATCAATTGGGCTTCTAGCCTGTTGGGGTATTCCGTTCACCTAAAAGAGTAATGCATCTACTAAACTAAACTAAACTAAACTAAACTAAACTAAACTAAACTAAACTAAACTAAACTAAACTAAACTAATATCACACCTAATAAGTAATATTTGGCATTTCACTCGAATAAACACAGCTGTGTCTGCGAGATGATTGCTGCCTAAATTGGGATTGAATCGACTCAACCTCATGCAAATACTTCCCTACTAGATATTATTCCACCGCTTAAAATGGTAAATAAAAATGGTAAATGGTTATTTGCTATCGTGTTCCATCATATACGAAGGACATTTTATTCTTACCTCATATCCAAAACTTGACTAGCAGATTGTGAGACCACAGGTTGTTTCTCGCCCATTACATCAAACAGAAACAACTTAAAGTCACAGACAACAGCAAACTGCTTATGCCAGCCTTTCTTAATTCCACCAGGCTTTGGAACCTGCAAGAGATTTTTTAAATAATCAATGCTTTCAGTCATGGCAGAATATAAATTCTATAATAAAAACATTACTTTCCTATTTGCAATTTTAGCCAAACAAAGCTTTCAAAGGCTTACAAAATGACCACAGATGAAAAGCGCTGTTTCAAACAGGTTTTCTATATATCTCAGGAATATATCCACTGATCTCAAAAATAGGACTGGATTAAGCTTTCTATTGTATCTGATGAGCTGATTTTGAAGCTCATTAGAATCTCCGAGTTTGCAAGCAAATCAAACTGTGACGCTCGCGAAATAGGTTCAGTGTCTGGCCAATATAGTTTCTTTGTTGTTAACATTAAATGCATAAAATCTTGAAGCTAATTTGACGTCTCATATTAGGCTTCTCTCACTGGATAATTAGAGCCAACGGCGGCCATTACTAAGGGACCAAAGTCGCAGTAAATCTGTAGGTAGGCCATGAATCGTTTTACCCAGTAATTTGAAAAATATCTTCTGGTCGTCTTTATAGTAAAATTATTTTATTTTGTGGATTGTAAGATCACATAATCCAAGAAAAAACCTCATTTGATCCTCAGTTGGTCCCTTAGTAATGGCGGACTTCCGGCTTCATTTTCTGAACAATAGTTGCTCGATCCAGTCTTCTTTCGAGATCAGCGGATATATCAAAGCAAAGAAGTCTATAAATTATATATTATACCGAAGCTTTATATTTATTTATAGAAACGTCTCCTGCTTCCTTTCCCATTGTTGTACTCGAGCTAGTGTGGTATACGAGTTCAAATACGACGAGGGGTAATTTGACCTATCCACTGGTCACGTGCTAGAAATCCAGCTCTCCCGATTGGACAATTTACAGTTGAGATGTAATTATTTAGTATTTACCTTAACAAAACCTTCGTAGGCCGTGCCAGTCCCCCGTTGAGGGTCAATTCCAAGCGGTCGGCGAGCGGCTAAAATTTAGACGTAATATCATCTTTTCATTAAAGTATCATTTCATTAAAGTGCTTAACCCCGAATACGATGTCACTTATTTAGATTCTACATGAAGTGAATAGTTGAATGTCAAAATATTTTATGATTTGAGCTTTACATTGATGTTCTAGAAAGAATTGTTTGTCTGAAATACTGTGACGTCAACTCAGTCATCCTTTCTGATACAATATTCTACTACTAAAGAAATTTGACCTAATTCAATCGTTGATAATATCTTGAACGCTATACTGGAGATTTTATTAACTTTTTCACTCAAATTCTCAACCAGTTTATCACACTGAAATGCAGAAAAGAAAGCCCAATGCCCTGATTGACGTCACACTTATATCATTTCAGACAAACCTTTCTAGAACATCAATGCAAAGCTCGAATTATAAAACATTTTGATATTTATTTATTTATTTAGCTTCGCCTCTTAAAAATACATAGAAGAAGCAGGGTCAGCACAACAGTTAAACACCAATTACAGTGGGCCCTATACAAAAATAAAATAATAACTAATAACAGCAAGTTATGGGTTCAGGGAGGCTTCGCGATGTGTTGCACTTTAGGCAGACAGTTTTCCAAGTTCGAGGATCATCAACATTGTAACAGGATAATAGAGCATTATTATAATAGTCTAATAGTGACTTCTTAAATTTTTTAAAGTTTAAATGATCTAGCCTTAAGTGTTCAGGGAGAGAGTTCCAAGTCCTAGTTGTTCTAATAAGAAATGAGTGATTGAAAGTTGTTGTTTTACATTTACGTTGACGAAATGAGATTGCATTGACATTTGCGGAGGATCTAGTAAGCCTATATGAAATCTATATAAGAAATATCGTATTTGGAGCTAGGCACTGAACATCAGATTGTATTTTCGTCTGCTTTTCTACCCACCTTGGTCGGCTGGTATGGGACACACAGGTGGCGCTTTGTCAGTACAAGTAACATGACAGGAGAAATTACAAACTAAAATACAAGAAATAATTCAGCAATTACAATCACAAGAACTAGTGAGGGATTGTCATTTTTTGAAAAGTGGTCTCGTTTGTTGAACTAAAAGCGCTCAGTACCTTCGCAAACTGCTCCTTGTCTCCTCAAACCAATCATCAGAGAGGTACATTGGTTGCATTTAGTTGGAGAGTTAAAGGTTTTCACCCCAAATTTGTGTGCTCTTGGCTGCAAAACGAGGAACAGTAGTGTTAACTTAAGTTCAAAGTAGTTCTTTGATAAAAAGATGCCTTCCTTTTCTTTTGCACGCAAAATTAGTACGTCTGCACGCAAAACTAGTAAGTCTGCACGTAAAACTAGTAAGTCTGCGCGCAAAACTAGTAAGTCTGCGCGCAAAACGAGTAAGTCTGCGCGCAAAACGAGTAAGTCTGCGCGCAAAACTAGTAAGTCTGCGCACAAAACTAGTAAGTCTGCGTGCAAAACGAGTAAGTCTGCGCGCAAAACGAGTAAGTCTGCGCGCAAAACGAGTAAGTCTGCACGCAAAACGAGTAAGTCTGCGCGCAAAACGAGTAAGTCTGCGCGCAAAACGAGTAAGTCTGCGCGCAAAACGAGTAAGTCTGCGCGCAAAACGAGTAAGTCTGCGCGCAAAACTAGTAAGTCTGCGCACAAAACTAGTAAGTCTGCGTGCAAAACGAGTAAGTCTGCGCGCAAAACGAGTAAGTCTGCGCGCAAAACGAGTAAGTCTGCACGCAAAACGAGTAAGTCTGCGCGCAAAACGAGTAAGTCTGCGCGCAAAACGAGTAAGTCTGCGCGCAAAACGAGTAAGTCTGCGCGCAAAACGAGTAAGTCTGCGCGCAAAACTAGTAAGTCTGCGCGCAAAACGAGTAAGTCTGCGCGCAAAACGAGTAAGTCTGCGCGCAAAACGAGTAAGTCTGCGCGCAAAACGAGTAAGTCTGCACGCAAAACGAGTAAGTCTGCGCGCAAAACGAGTAAGTCTGCGCGCAAAACGAGTAAGTCTGCGCGCAAAACTAGTAAGTCTGCGCGCAAAACTAGTAAGTCTGCGCGCAAAACGAGTAAGTCTGCGCGCAAAACTAGTAAGTCTGCGCGCAAAACTAGTTAGTCTGCGCGCAAAACTAGTAAGTTTTTATAGTACATGACTAAACGTACCCTTGGTTGACTTCGCATTGATGTTGCACCCTAGGAAAGAACACAGTGATGAGAAAGACCTCAATAATAATCAAGGACACAATATCCAGCGTGGGGCTGACGACTTTCGCCGGTCTATCATTGTAATCATTGATGATGATGATGATCAACTTTATTTAAACACACTAATCTTTTCAACTATATACAGCTGGTTTCCAAAAGAGGTGTGCTAACATTACAAAAGTACATAACAAAAGATATTAATTATATTACAAATTTTAAAAACTTAAAATTATGACTATATTTACACTCTATTTGGTTCAACAATATATCATTCAACTAATTTCTAGGATCAGAGGTTAAGGAAGAAAGCTTTTGACAAAATGAATCGTAAGATACCGAACTTCTTATCTCTTCCGGTATCTGATTCCATATTTGAGCCCCGCAATAGCTAAAACTCTTTTTTAAGAATTCAGTCCTAGGCCGTGGAGTACAAAGGCTAGTCGAAGAACCCCTTAAATTATAATCACTTACTGTGTTAGTTTTTTGAAAAATATCACACAGTCTGTGAGGGGCTAATTTATTGACCGTTTTGTACATGAGCCTGGCTTTCATTTGTGCCCTACGTTCTTCTAACGATATCCAGCCAAGAGAATTACGAGCCAAAATAGACCGTCCATGCTCATTTTTAAAATTCATGATCAGTCTAGCCGCTCTATTCTGGAATTTTTGTAGACGTTCAGCATGGCCTTTGCCAATCGTATCCCAAACTTCACAACAATAATCAAAATGTGGTTGAATTAGGGCATTATATACCAATACCAAGGTGTTTCGATCCACAAATTCCTTAAGTTTTCTAATAGCTCCAATACCCGACGATATTTTACTGGCTATGAATTCAATATGTTTTCTCCAGTTTAAATTCTCGTCAATCTGAACACCAAGTACTTTGGCATGTTTCACTCGTTTGACCGATTTGCTATTGATTTTAACTTTAGGCTGGACAACCGTATTATTTATCTTATAGTGAGATCCAATCAAAACGTACTCGGTTTTCGCAATATTTAAACTAAGTTTATTTGCAGACAGCCATCTGTGGACATTCACCAGGTCTTCATTTGCCCTCCTCTCCACTTCATCTAAGGTTTCACCTACAGCTGTTAGGCTGGTGTCATCTGCAAACATTCTAGATGTTGTATGCTTGAGACAATTTGGCAAATCATTTATATAGATGAGGAACAGAAGAGGGCCGAGTATACTTCCCTGGGGAATACCACAAGTTACTTTTCTCTGATTTGAAAATATGCCTTTTAACTGACTTTTTTGTGTTCGATGCGTCAAATAACAACGCAATAGGGTAAGCGCATTTTCCCCAAAACCATACATTTGAAACTTACGTAACAGTATTTCGTGGTTGACAGTGTCGAATGCTTTCTTTAAATCGAGAAAGACAACTAAGTTATAAAGGCCGCGGTCCATGTTGACGTACCATTCATTTGTACAATCTAAGAGTGTAGTAGTTGTAGAATGTAAAGGTCTAAAGCCATATTGATGTTCTGATAGAATATTTTCGTTCGTCAAATAGTCAAACATTTGATCATATAAGATCCTTTCCATCAGTTTACTCACTACTGGTAGGATTGAAATTGGTCTATAGTTGTCTAACATAGTCCGCTGGCCTTTTTTAAATATTGGAATTACCCTTGCAGCTTTCCATTCCGAGGGAAACTGTTCTGAAACAATTGACACGTTAAATATCTTTGTCAAAGATTGTGCAATAGCAGGAGCTGCTGTCAGGAGAACTTTAGCTGAAATTTTATCAATACCCGTCGCTTTTGAGGAGGATAATTTGGATATAAGCTTAAAGACTGTTGCCACATTTACTGGCTGAAAAGAAAACCCAGCACCAGATTCATTTTGATCAATAAAATCTTGAAAACTACAATCATTATCTTGTTCAATTGTTTCAGCCAATTTAGGACCTATATTTGTGAAATGATCATTAAAAACTTCAGCTAATTCCTCAGTTGAAGTAACTGTTTTATCAACTAGTTTAATTTCATTAACAGTATTTTGTTTGCGATTTCGCCCTAAGATATCGTTTATTGTTTTCCAGGCTTGCTTTGGGTTCTTATTATGGTTTGCAAATTGCGTTACATAATATTCCCTTTTAGCATTACGCATGACAACATTGGCAGCATTTCTAGAGGACTTATATAGTTTCCAATCATTATCCTCTTTTGTTTTTATTGCTTTTCGCTTGAGGAAATCTCTTCTAAATAACATTGCCTTAATTTCTTTATTTACCCACGGTAAACTACCCTTTTTCCTAATTCTTTTAGATCTAATCGGGGCATGTTTGTTAAGAACTTGAACAAATAGTGCTTTCCAGCATTCCCACATTTCATCCACATTTTGTTTACTGTCTAGTTCCGCCCAAGGCATCATATACAGGTCATTTAGAAAACATTGAACATTGAATTTTTTAAAATTTCTAATCTCTACAAACCCTAATTGAGAACCATTAGTTGGTCTGGAATTTAGTTTTCGTATTGCATAAATAAGGCTGTGGTCACTTATACCAAGATGTAGTATGCCTGAATAAATTACTTTCTCGGGTGTCGAAGTAATACAGACATCTAGTAGTGATTGTGTAGATTTAGTAATACGAGTCGGATCTTTAATTAATTGTGTCAATTGATATAATTCCAAAATATCCTGAAGCTTTTTTGTAGTTGACAAAGTCGGTTCAAGTAAATTACAGTTTAAATCGCCTAGGATGTAAACTTCCTTACTTTCATTATCAACTAGTTGGATAAATCTTTCAATTTTTGAAAATACCTCAACATGGGTATTCGGTGGTCTATAAACACACGAAATAATAAAGGACTGACTATTAGCTTGTCTAACTTCTAGACAAACAGCTTCTAGGCCATTTGGAACTAAATCTGGACGTTTTTGATGATTTATGTGGCACCTAACGTAGATACAAACCCCCCCTCCATTCCTTGTTCGGTCAGCACGCAGTATATCATAACCTTCCACACTGACAAGTTCATCAGAAATGGTAGAGTCGAGGCGGGTTTCATTAAGTGCCAAGACATCCATTTTTTTATCTTGTGTAATCAAAGGAAAGGAAAGTTTATCTATTTTGGAAGTATTTCTACATTAGGTTCAGCACATGAGAAGTGCAATGAATATGAATCAACTGCTGATCAAATGTCACACTATCATCGTTTTATTTCTCTCTCTATCCTAGTCTTATTTATCTCGATGGTAGTCTTATGTTACTGTATTGTTTGATTACCTCATTAGATTCAGTAGACGATAATGAATCAGAGTCGGGAATTGGAGAAAGTTCGTCAGCAGATGCGGCACCTGCGCCACGCAGCTAAAAAATGAAGGAAAAAGCTCCTGAAACTTCACAAAATGTTGTTGACCAGGAAATGCTATTGTTGGCACTAATAAGAACCTTCCTTAACTATACTTTCGTTCCTAAAATTCTTGGCAGTTTACCACCTGTTCGCTTTGCTATATATCCAAAACACTGTCAACGCAGCACTCTACATTTTACTATAATATCAGGGCTCGATTTAACCGTCGGACATCGGACATTGACCGACGAGAAAATACAAATGTCCGATCAATATTACGACTTGTCGGACATTTTGTCCGACGGGTTTTTTTGTCAATCAAAAACAAGATTTGTTTTGTTGTTTGTTCATGGCTTTTTGGTACTTGATTAAAATTTCAACAAGACGCCCGCTAGGCGTTAACTTGGGCCACTTAATCACTGGACAAATTAGGGAGATATGGCGTGGATTTGGGCGGGGGGTATGGGTATGCAATGGGGCTTTGCAGCCCGAGGAATGAGGAAGAAAAATCAGGCGTCTACACGCAGGCTACCCCCACGCAGACGAAATTTAATGTAAACACTAAACACGGGCAATGCTATTTTTTCTAATATCTGTTCGATTGAAGGTCTTCGTGTGTCAAAATTTATATAGAAACAACGGAAAGGTATACGAAACATATCTGTTACGAAATTACATCGGTTTAACGAACATAAAAGCATTAAATCATCGGGTACGTAAACAACGAATAGATCTTGAAGCCATGTCCTTTGATTTTAGAGGCGAGTCTCGCTTTAATCGCTAATACGCATTTTCTTATATAACATCTGATCTTCACATTTAAGTAGACGAAACCTACAGCGTTCGATTCGCCAGATTCAAGTGATCATTTCGATATAGAATTGATGTAAATCGGATAAAAACACAACATTTCATGATTAATATTACGGAGTTTCACGGGATAAATGTCAACACAGCATAATAATATTTCCCTGCCCTTCGGCTGTCCTTTCCGTCTTCATGATTGATCTCTCATCTGTGTTTCTTTCATCTTCACATTTTAAGTAGACGAAACCTACAGCGTTCGATTCGCCAAATTCAAGTGATCATTTCGATATAGAATTGATTTAAATCAGACAAAAACACAACATTTCATAATGATAAATATTACGGAGTTTCGCGGGATAAATGTTAACACAGCATAATAATATTTCCCTGTCCTTCGGCTGTCCATTCTGTCATCATGATTGATCTCTCATCTGTGTTTCTTTTATCTTGGAGAGAATCTTTGCAATGGTTTGCAGGTTTACAGGTCTCGGTAAACTTTCCAACTGCGATTCATTGTCAATAAAACGAAAGTCCGAAATCGCTTTGCCTTGCAACGACTATCTCTGTTATGTTGACGTTTCGTCCACGGTTCTCTCTTTAATCTCTCATCTGTGTTTCTCTCAGTCATCCAGTTATCTTGGAGAGAATCTTTGCATTAATTTGCGGGTTTACAGGTCTCGTAAATGCTTTTCAGACTGCGATTCATTGACAATAAAACTGGCCGAAATCGCTTTAATTCGCTATTTATACGCCCACGCAATAATTACATTCTCTCGACGTATAAAACGACGACGAACATGACGAACATGACGAACATGACGAACATGACGAACACAGAAATCAAGCTGGATTTAAGACTTGTGCTCACCACAGAGGTGGCCCAAGTAATTACAATTAATTCAATTTCTTTTAATTTTAAATATCGATTTCAAAGCTTCTTCCATGACTCAGACTGCTCTTGTTTTCGAAAACATGTACGATGTCGTTTATGGCCACGCGAGAAGACTAAAGACTACCTTGAGTCCTTGAGACTGACGGCAACGAAAAGCCCCATGTCCGGCCATTTTGTAAATTTTATATGCAAATTTCGCCAACAACATTCAATCGCCGCAACTGCCGGAACATGTTCGCCAAAATTGTCGAAAATGTCCGACGAAATTACGAAATTATCGGACATTTTGTCCGATGAACTTTTCAAAATGTCCGACGAAATAACGAAATTGTCGGACATTTTGTCCGATGAACTTGGAAAAATTATATCGAGCCCTGCTATATCGTTATAATAGTATTGTAATATCATAAAACTAGACTTACTTCATACGCAACTGAGTCCGATTCCTTATTTATTATAGTTATGAACGGAAATTGTTCTCGACTCTTCAGATCTAGAGCAAAACAGCCAAAAGAAAAGTCGTAAAAGGGAACTGTAGTCAAAAATAAATTACTTTGAAATAAAAGGCCTTTAAAGGGGCAGCGTCATGACTTGCGCATGCTCAAGTCTGTTTTTCTTCGAGGGGTCCTTTGGCACGCCATAAACGAATCCATGGTAAGTGAAACAAATGGTTGTTGTAGCACCTCTCGTAAGAGTGAATCTGATGGGTTTTCTTGCGTAAAAATCTACTGAGCAAAGTCACTGTCACTCGGCAGTAATTACATCCAGCCAAGCATTTCGCATCAATCCAAGACTGGTATATCATTTCGGTCAAGTAGATCCTTTTATGGGAATCGTTCCATCTTTTCTTGGCTTCTTTACATTGATACTGTAACTTCTTCTTGCGACCGGAGTTCTCTCGCTTTCCGCCATGCGATTTACCGAGTATGGACGCCATTTTGAATCGTAAGCCAACTTGAAAAAATTCAGGCTGATTTTTTTCAAGTTCGCACACATGCGCAAATCATGACGCTGCCCATTTAAGGTGGCTACAGTTTCTTGAAAAGTGGAAAACACATGTTTCAGACCCAAAATCTTGTACATTTATAATTTTATATTTTGTTAGAAGAATGAAACTAACTGTCTTGTATAGAAAAACATTTTGAAAATCAGAAACTGTAACGAGAAAGTGCGTAACTGTGGTTTCTATGGCAATAATGACGTTTCAAAATGGCCGCTAATTCGCGTTTAAACTAGTTTAATTTGAAAACAACGTCGGTGACCCCCATTTTTTATTGTGTTAAACAAACCCTCTGGTATGGGTAATAAATATGCCAATTTAAAAAAAATTCTGTAGATCCAAAATTTATCAAATCCAAAAAACATGATTATTTTTGATAAAAAAATTTTGCATCTACTATTTTTTTTTAATTGGCCTATTGATTGCTCGTACTAGAAGACAATTTTTAACAAAATAAAAGTTGAGGGTCACCATTTTTGAATTAAACTAGTTTAAACGCGAATTAGTGGCCATTTTGAAACGTCATTATTGCCATAGCAACCATAGTTACGCACTTTCTCGTTACAGTTTCTGATTCTCAAAATATTGTTCTATACACGACACTTAGTTTCATTCATCTAACAAAATATCAATATACAAGATTTTTGGTCTGAAACATGTGTTTTCCACTTTTCAAGAAACTGTATGGAGCCACCTTAAGTATAATATTTATTTATAGTATCTGCTCTTGTACTCGAGAAATAACAGCTTCTGGTCGCCGCCATTTTTCACTAGCGACATAAGCATAACGACATGCGCAAGCGCAGTTAGTACTTCATGGTAGGTTAACCCCTTTGTACTTACAGTACGAAGAACAAAGTGTTAAATTGACCATGAAGTACGAGCTACGCTTATGCTTATGTAGCTAGTGAAAACTAGGCTATACCGTGAGCTTAGCCACAAGTTATAAACATTCCACATACTTACCATCTTTCTGATAGCCATGGGTTTTCATTTGCTCGACCTCTGCTCTTAATTTTCGTAGTTCTTCTCTCATTGTGTTGTTCTGAAGTTCATACTCCATCAATTTTCTAGAAAAAAAAAAAATTCTAATGAAAACCA
Source organism: Chrysogorgia sp. JL179-B06 (assembly GCA_035772405.1). Classification (NCBI taxonomy): domain Eukaryota; kingdom Metazoa; phylum Cnidaria; class Anthozoa; order Scleralcyonacea; family Chrysogorgiidae; genus Chrysogorgia; species Chrysogorgia sp. JL179-B06. The sequence goes on from JAYKKM010000357.1 coordinate 631,399, forward strand.
ACACTGAAGCTATGCAATGAATATAAATTAAGGATTGATCAATATAGATCGTTTTATTGCAATATGATTTTTAAAGTGCCACTAAGACGAAAAAAATCGTTTATCCAATTTTGATCTTAGTAAATTATAATAACAAAATGGAGAAGAAAGGCGTTATCGGTTCCTCAATATCTTATCCCGTTCTCGAGATATTTAGGTTTTGACATATGCAAATTAGATAGTGTATGATGTCATTTTCTCACATAGACTAAAATAAAATTCACAAAATGAGGAATATCTCTGCAAATAATAGGTAGAAAGTTTTCAAATTTTACACATCTGTGGTAAGGTGAAATGTGCACCATACTGCACAAATTATATTGTTGCCACGAAGATCGTTTGGAAATAGGCACCTGTCATTTATAAAACAAAAAGTGTTTATTTCTTCTTTATCAAACAACATTTATTGTAATGCATACACACGAATATTTGTAGACACGTAAATATTGTACTTCGGAGGTTTAAATCACCTTATTCTTTTTAAAAAGTGACAAAAATTACGATTTAATTTTATTAGGCGAAAGACGCTTATTTTCAAACGATCTCCATGGCAACTATATAATATGTACAGTAGAGTGTATATTCCACCTTACCATAAATGTCCAAAGTCCTATTATTTGCAGAGATAATCCTCATTTTGTGTATTTTATTTACGTCTATGTGAGAAAATGACGTCATACACTGTCTAATTTGCATATGTCAAAAACCTAAATATCTCGAGAACGGGATAAGATATTGAGAAACCGAGAACGCCTTTCTTCTTCATTTCGTAATTATGATAAACTAAGATCAAAATTGGTAGACGATTTTTCCGTCTTAGTGACACTTTAAACACAATCAGACTATCAAGCCAACTTATGTGTCCCAAGTCATACTTCTCTGTGACAGCACTGTTCGCCTTTACTCTATTCAATTCCTCTGAAACATTTTGTTTTGCCTAGAAAATAAACGAAATGTAACACGTATATTTCTAACTTTAACAAAAACAAATTCAGCATCATAAATAGTAAATATCGAATAGCTTCAAAACGATGCATGTTGTGTGTTTTGTCTGTCTTGTTGTCTGTCTTGTTGTCTGTCTTGTTGTCTGTCTTGTTGTCTGTCTTGCTGTCCGTCTTGCTGTCCGTCTTGCTGTCCGTCTTGCTGTCCGTCTTGCTGTCCGTCTTGCTGTCCGTCTTGCTGTCCGTCTTGTTGTCCGTCTTGTTGTCCGTCTTGTTGTCCGTCTTGTTGTCCGTCTTGCTGTCCGTCTTGCTGTCCGTCTTGCTGTCCGTCTTGCTGTCCGTCTTGTTGTCCGTCTTGTTGTCCGTCTTGTTGTCCGTCTTGTTGTCCGTCTTGTTGTCCGTCTTGTTGTCCGTCCGTCCGTCCGTCCGTCCGTCCGTCCGTCCGTCCGTCCGTCCGTCCGTCCGTCCGTCCGTCCGTCCGTCCGTCTGTCTGTCCGTCTTGCTGTCCGTCTTGCTGTCCGTCTTGTTGTCCGTCTTGTTGTCCGTCTTGTTGTCCGTCTTGTTGTCCGTCTTGATGTCCGTCTGTCTGTCTGTCCGTCTGTCTGTCTGTCTGTCCGTCTGTCTGTCTGTCTGTCCGTCTGTCTGTCTGTCCGTCTGTCCGTCCGTCTGTCTGTCTTGTTGTCTGTCTTGTTGTCTGTCTTGTTGTCCGTCCGTCCGTATCTCCATATACAGACACTGCTCTCTGTCCTACCTCAAGTTCCTTATTCAAAGTTGCTTGTAAGGCCAACAGTTCTTGTTTATTCATCTTATGCGAACGTCTTGCTTGCCAGTCCTTGTCGCCCTAAAAATTTAAAAATGATGCTAAGATTTCTCCAATGAAAAACATCCTTCTTTCTAGAAATGTCATCTCAAGTTAGCAAGTCTCGTAAAATCACAAAACAGTCAACAAAATATTACCTTTGAAAGTGTTCCATAGCCAGAAGGAGGTTTAAGAGCTTCTAATTCCTCAGTCATTTTTGTTGCCAACGCCTGAAGATATCCTCGAGCTTCCTTCTCATCACTTACCCTGCGAGAAAACATTCAACACTATCATTAACCTTCCCTTCAGAGTATGAAGGAACTAAAATGTTCCACTAAATAACTTAGTCTCAATATCGAGTCATAGTACTCGACTCTAAGGCCTGTCTAACTCCATCTTACTTTCACATCCAACCTAGCTTTCAAACAGATTTTGAGCAAATTTAGGAGGCGTATATCGTCAAATACAGGATGGAATACGACAATTACCATTGAATGATTTCAGCAATTTGAGCCTCCCAGTGAGCGACTTGGTCTTTCTTATCTCTCATATCTTTCAATTCGTCGTCACTTCGACGCTGAGACACGAGAACCCGGCTGAGCTTCTCGGTAAGCTAAAACAAAAGGCAAACAGGTTTCAAAAGTTACGTTAAAAAAACGTTTTAAAGCCAGAGTAGATATTTCTTGCCAAATATAATAATAATCATTTCCAAGGTATTGAAATAGCTACATATATACCTTTTCTGCCTCATTTTGCAGTTTTCGATTTTCCTCTTCGAGCAAATTTCGGTCTCGTTCGAATCTTCTTTGAATCTCAGTTATGGCATCCTGATGTTCACTTAAACTAAAAAGAATAGTACACGTTTTTGAACCTGTACTGCACAGTGGATAAAACTACAGTTTAAAATGCAGCAATAATCATTGGTTTACCTGTCTTTTTTGGCTTGATTCACTTTGCTTGTCAATGCAGCAATCTGGTGACAAAAGGACAAGAAAGTTTAAAATCCTGGACAAACAAAGACGACTCTCATTTGGCTGCTAACTCTCATCAATTCTTATCCTGTGTAAATGGGATTTCAATTACTTTATAATGCTTCTGATTGGCTTTTTATTCTCATTACCTGTATGCTTGGTTAACCATTGATATTATTATGAGAAGTTAGATGTTGATCACTTGTGGGGCTTAAAGGGACACTCCGGCCCAAATACAAATGTAGTTCATATGAAAGATCTTACTGACTTTAGATTATGTCCAAAGTTTCAGCATTCCTATCAATTTAGTTAAGAAGATGTGGCTAGTTGAAGTTGGAAAGTTTGTCCAATTTCGACGCCATTTTGTTTCTCAAATATGACGTCACTGAGTGACGTGTCTCGTATTATGCCTAAGAAGCTCCTCTACTTTCCTGCATGATGAACTAAATAGTTTATTTCGACTAATTTTCGTGCAAAGACCATTCACAATAACTATCACTATGTGATCGCCATCAAAACAACTCCACTGACGATAAAGAATCACTCAATGACGTCATATTTTCAAAACCAATATGGCGTTAAAATCCACAAATTTTCAACTTCAACTAGCAATATCTTCTCAACTAAATTGATAGGAATGCTGAAACTTTGGAAATAAACTAAAGTCAGTAAGATCTTTCATATGAACTGCATTTGTATTTGGGCCGGAGTGTCCCTTTAAAGGTTGAAACTATTTTGTATGTTTTTATTTCAAGTTATTGCTAACCTCGCTTGCCAGGTTCTTCGAGTTTGTCTCCTGATCTTGTAGCTTTTCTTTTAATTCCTAAATTTACAAAATCCTTCCCATTGTAAAAACATTGTATAGTACAAATATGTATTGCATGAAGAATGGTAAGATAAGCGATAAATGAATAGACAGCTCGCGAATCTTGGAAACAACTCTGACTAATTCACTCTTGCATGAATTTCTGTCTGTGTTCCCATTGAGTTATAGAAACACTTGTGAAGTTTGGAAGAACTCAAAAACGCAATTGAAATATATCCCACTGCAATTTCTTGTTATTCCAAACTTACACTAGTTCCCATAATACCTTCACTTCCATCATATGCTCTTTCTTTTGTTGTGATGTGAATTCTTCGTGATCAATTTTTCCTTTTTCCAATGATGCTTTTAATCTGAAACCCCAGATGTTCAAAAGCCAATTAGCATACTGTACACTAAGAGAACTTCAATGTGTTGAAAAATACTTAAGTAAGAGTTCGTGTACGTATATTCATGGACGACGTTTCGGACGATGTGTCCTTCTTCAGGTCAGAGACACATCGTCCGAAACGTCGCCATTAATATACGTAAGTACTCTTACTTAAGTATTTTTCAACACATTGAAGTTCTCTTATTTCTCCTTTACATATTATATTCAGTTCTTTTGAAAACTTAGCAGCTTTCATATTTATTCTTTTACTGTACACTAAACCCATCAGAGTTAATAAATAATCTACCTAACTGTTTTTAGAACTTGAGGTTAAAAAAAGAAGGTCTACTTACTTTACGATATCTTGCTGCTGTTGGTCAACAGTGGTATCAAAACTTGTAAGCTTCCCAAAGTTTCTTTGTTTAATCTTAATTAAAATAACAAACCATTGAGAACATTTGTCAGAAAACTAAATAGCAACAAAGATGACGAGTTTGCTGCTTACATTGGACAATAGACTTTGGAAGAGATGGTATAGGACTATAAGAAATATAATTTACTTTCAGTATGTCAATCTCCTCTTCTAGCTGTTTGGAATATTGTTCACTGCGAGATCTGAGCTTCTTTTCTTTGCTAACTTCTGCAGTTAGTTCATCGATCTGACCATTCAGCTAAAAGGGATTAAATGAACAAAAAAAGTATAAACAAAATACAGTACATCACAATACCTGTACATCACATTGTAGTGGTCTGCGCTGGACATCCCCTCTCAATGTCATGGCCATATAATAAATACAGGACTATACTACACTATACTATACTATACTATACAAGACTATCTATACTACACTATAGAGGACTGTCACTACTCACTATACTGTACAACACTATACTACATTATACAGTACTATACAACACTATATAGAAATATACAACACTATATAGGACTATAAAACACTATGCTACACTAATAACGAAATTATTTTTGCAATAATAACAAAATACTAAACATGTTCTTACGAAACTAGCCCACCAAGCACTTGTTCGTCCTGGCCCTGATCCAGAATCGTCGAGGTCGTGCTTGACATCTTCTGTTTAGGCATTTTACGGTTACATTTTTGCCTGATTATGTTTCTTCGCTTCCTTGAATAATCAGCTTGAAAATTTAGAATCTCAATATTCAGCTGAACATAAGCTACAAGGCTTGAAATAAGCCCCATTAATAGCGATAGAATAACAGCTGTTTGTTCGCCATTTTAAATTGGTTTACCATGGCCGGTCCGGTGCACGTGGGTGGACTGGATTCGAAACTGTTACGTCATCGTTTTAAAAAAGTTCCGGCTTTGGCGTCTACACGTATGCAGATTGCCGGCGTTTTCAAATTTTTCCACTCTGGAGACTGTTTTCACATTTTTGCGTTTTCGGTGGGCGAAAACGCCGGATACGTGTGTATGGAAGGCGTATCCGCAACAACATTTTTGCATTTTCAAATTTATCCAGCTACATGTGGACGATTGCATAAAAACAATTGCATAAAAACAAAAGATATAACCCAAAACAAACCTCTCTTTTCTTTTTATCTACAATTCTCATTTCCTGTTTTATGCTATCCAGTTTTTGTAAAGCACTCTCTGCAAAGAAAAAAACAACAGAAGGCATCAGTTTTCTGGAACAAAATGTCAGTTTACCCAGAACAATTTACCATCACAGATACAGTCTGTGATTGTTTACTAACTTGATATAAGTGGGTATCAGAACTAACCTAGTTCTTCGTCTTTCTCTCGTTGACTTCTTGTTAGTTTTGTTTTTTGTGACCGTACTTCAGCTAACTTGTCATTTAGTTCACTAAATTCTGCCATGGCTAATTTCTTTTGGTTTTGTGCTTCTTTTAGTTCTTTAGCGAGTGTGGTGTTACGTTCCTTTGACTCGGAAAAATCCTAGTTTAATAAAAGATGCAGCCTTAGATACTGGAATCACTACTAGTACATATTAGTACAAATTGCATGCACATACAAAGCTAGAATTTGTGCTAACAGATTGATGAAGTACTAAAACTAAACTGAACTAACTTTTATCTATCAGTCATTAAACTGTTCTCCCTAGAGGTCCAGTAAGGGGGCCATCCCTCATTGGTCCAGTGTTATTACAGGAGGAAACCGGAGTACCCGGAGAAAACCTGCAGTGTTTGGTAGAGTCAAACTGGAAGCACTCTTCTCAATTGCGGCCAAGGCGAAATCTTTAATCTGATAACTGCACCGAGCAGGAATTGAACCCGGATTGCAGAGGTGAAAGACACGTGTGCTACCCACTGTGCCACCAACACCCCTAACTAAGATAGTTAATGTTCTACTTTAACATTATCTCCTTTATTAATGTATATCTTTTTTGTATTAAAATGGAAATACCATATTATTATATACTCATTGAACCAAACCTTTTCTAAAGTATCCTTCTCTTCTTTCAATGATTTCTTTTCTTTTTCAGCCAACCTCAGCTTCCATTTCATGTCTAACATTAAAAGATTACAAGCACAAAATTGTTTTTTTTGGTAGCTAACCACAGTTTACCGTCTATAGATTTTGTAATGTTCAGAGATTCTTCATTTTATAAAAAACAGCTCCACCTCTCCTTTACTGTGTGAAACACTCACCATCTGAGGAAGACTCTGCACATTTTTTCTCACCAAGAATTTCTTTAAGTTCTTTTTCCTTGTGTTGAAAGTTTGCTTCAATTTCTTAACAAAAAAACAATGAAAATTGTAACATATTCCATTGTATATCCATTTAACAAATAGATTCCATTTTGCCATTATCTGTTCAGTTACAGTATAGATGCACAGATGTCGTCAGAACGTGGTAAGAACAAAAAAGTGGCCCACGAGACAATAGTCGAGTGGTCACTGATGTTCTTACCGCATTCTGACGTCATCTGTGCATCTATAACTGAACAGACAATGGTAAAATGGAATTAAAATGGAATCTATTTGTTTTATACAATAAAAAAACCATTCAAAAGGATTATTAGCTCTTTGGTAATTTCTGGGGCATGAAAAAGATAAGAGCAATTGGCTGAAGTGATCTGGCATGAGCTGATGTGATCCATGCATCTGTCCTCTAATAGATCATGGCCAACAACCAATGAGAATGCGCGTAGTAAACAGGTTATTATATAAATCCTAATATCCATATCCATTCCTTTCCTGTCCTATAGTACCCATAACCTGACCTCTCCTCTTCTGTATATTTAACCAAATACATATATCTACTATGCAGTGGTTAAAGTGTCTATGAAGTGAAAAAATCGCTAGCATATTTTTGCTCTAACGAACAAAGTAGCACGGCAGGATCGTTCACTGAAAATTTCAAGTGAATCTGCTGCATAGTCTTCGAACTATCAACTCTCAAAGTTTGTCCATTGGCATAGTTTAACGTTACAAAATAGGGAAAGACTGGGATTGAATATATGTGGTATATGACGTGTGCAGGTGGATCATTAATGTTCAAATCCATTGTTCTTATGCATAGTAAGTACACCTGCATACGTCACAAGACAATGAACCGCGCATTTCAGATTTCACCAAAAACATTTAGCCATGCCAAACTTTGAGAGTTGATAGCTCGAAGACTATGCAGCAGATTTACTTGAAATTTTCAGTGTACGCTCCTGCCGTGGTACTTTGTCCACTAAAGAAAGAAAAAAAGCTAGCGAATTTTTCACTCATAGACACTTTAATTAAAAAGAAAAACTATTTAAATTATAAAGTAAAAATAAAAATACATATTACTAGAATAACGAAATAACAGTGAGAATTAGTATGAGTTCGTAGAGGTGTAGAGGTGTAGACATGCAGACATGTCAGAATGTTTACATACCACTGTATTTTCTCCGTAAAACAGATAACTCATCACTCAGTTTAACACTGTCAGTTGAACCTTTTCTAGAAGTGCCAACAATTGATTGTTCCTGTAACACTTTGGTTGACTCCTGGAGTTTCCAACTTAATTCGGATTTTTCCCTTTCTACCTTTTTTATTCTTCTTTCATATGCTTCTACTGAAACACTGCTCACTGTCAACAGCAGAAGAACATTTCACAAATGTGAGTTAAACTATAGTATCACCAGAGATATTAAATAATTTGGGTGGTAGAGTGCCTCCAGTATCTCTATCATACAGTGTATATATCAATCAAATATCTAAAAAGCTTGGTGTATTGCCAAAATAGGTGGTAAACTGCCAAGATTTTTAGTGACTGGATACTGACGTTTCGAGCGGAGCTCTTCATCAGAGTAAGACGAGATGAAATAAAATAAATAGAGCTTATATATATGCCAAAAGGGTGTCACAAGTAGAAAGTAGCCAATCAAATGAATGGGAGATAAACAAACTTATTATGGATGAGATGCGAAAAGTTAAATCATTTGCTATTTTTACAGTCGATCAACAAACAGACTGGGGGGGGGGGGGAAATGACAGGTCCAATATTCAAGATTCTCCCCCTCAGTCTGTTTGCTCATTGACTGTAAAAATAGCAAATGATTAAACTTTTCACATCTTATTAATTATTAGTTTGTTTATCTCTCGTGCATTTGATTGGCTACTTTCTACTTGTGACACCCTTTTGGCATATATATATAAGCCCTATTTATTTTATTTCATCTTGTCTTACTCTGATGAAGGGCTCCGCTCAAAACGTCAGTATCCAGTCACTAAAAATCTTGGCAGTTTACCACCTTTTCACTTTGCTATATATCCAAAACACTGTCGGTGTAAGTAGTCTAACATTTCGAGTGAAGGCCCTTATAATCCCTAAGGGGGCATGTATTTTTTGAAATACAAATAAAGTACCTACCTTCTCTACTAGATGCTGAAGTACCATTTGAGAAGCTATTCTTTTTGTTTTTTAAAGACAAGTCAGACAGTGCACTATATTAAATATTCACATATTATATTTAACAGTCAAGATCTACTACAACTGTAAGAACTGCAGGGCACTTGTTAATACTTTATAAAAGTAGGTTATAACTATTTTCAACTACATTACCTATCTTTGGTAAAGGTAAACCCAACAAATGGAAGATGATAACCAGTAAAAGGAGAAACTGATTTTGGCTGAGTGGATGCCTGTAAGATATAAATGGAAAAATATATACAGTATAGCAGCTATATCGCTAACAAAATAGCCAAAATTCCTCATAATCTCTCCTGTGTTCTTACATTTGCCTTGGATGCTTCAATGTCCACATCAAAATTTGAAGTATCTGTTGCACTACTGACTTCAGGAATATGAGGCGGATCACCTATGAAATTTTAAGAAACATATGTCATGTCATTCTTGTGCAATTCAAGTAGCTGCATGCTTTGAGGCCCCAGGAGTGATCAACACCTAACTTCTCCTAATAATATCAATGGTTAACCAAGCATAGAAGTAATGAGAATAAAGAAAATGATCACCAAAAGATAAACTGATTGAATACTATAAAATATTGATGTACTGCCAAAATATTGTCTAGAAGGTCTAATATTTCAATCATAGGCCCTTCAGCAGAGAAAAGGCTATACAGTATATATAAGAAATTATTCCAAAGAGGAATATCACTTACTTTCTGAAATGTTGCCCCAGTCAATTCCTTTGAAAAAAGGGTGACCTTTGAAATCATCAATTCCATTTTGTCCAAGCCTTTGCGCTGCCCGACATACCAGTCTAATAAAAGGAAAACATCCTAGTTATCATATGTAAAATGTTAACTCCAAGTAATGTAAAAGTGTTGTGTAAGTAATGTAGAAATACAAATCAAATACTCTAAAAGGTTGGTGTACTCTTTTCAGCAATACACCAACTTTCAGAGCATTCAATTTGTAACTCTGCATTATTGTGTTAACAACCATGAAACTGTCAATTACATTTAAGGAATCACTCCTGCAGGCACAATCTCTTACTTCGTGTACCGGACACAGAATATTACATCATTGAAATATTTAGTTTAAAAGTAGGGTTAGTATTCCTTTATTTCAGGGTTAGGACTAAAGTTTTTATTTGGGTTATGGTTAGGGTTTTTGTTCTTGTAAAGCTTCTGAATCCCGAGAAAATAACCTTGATGGGCCTATAACGTACATTCTGTGTCCATTGTGTGTCCGGTACACAAAGGAGATGCCCAATCTAGTGAGTGTGGTGCTGGAACATAGCTATTATAAAGACAGAAATATTATATGCAGCATAAGTCAGTGCTAATTCACAAGTGTTAACATTCTTCAAGGTAGATCCCTGATATTCTCTCCAACAGCAACTGATGTCGCATACATTAATCTTCACCAATCATTACAACTTCTCTTTTTTACTCAACTCTTACCTTTGAAGTAAATCCTTCGCATCAACTGATACCTCCACATGCGATGGCCAGTCATAGAATGTCTAGTAACAAACCTTCATTTCAGTTTTGAAAGTGAGAATGCTATACTGTATCTACTATATCTTATAACATTCACAGAGGATTCAGATCAATAGAGAAGCCAGAACTGTTTGCAACCTTTTTTCCTGATCAATTCAGACAACTTTCTGCTGCACTGTTAGAAATAATATTTGGTCAAAATGCTGTCTTGGTTGGATTTGATAATTCAATGTCTGAACCCAAAAGCCAGATATATATGCTACTGTATAGAAAAGTGAAAAGGTGGTAAACTGCCTAGATTTTTAGTAAAATACTGACGTTTCACTTTACTTTACTGAATATTGGACCTGTTATTTCTCCCTGATCCCCCTCAGTCTGTTTGCTAATCAACTGTAAAAATAGCAAATTATTTAACTTTTCGAATCTCATTAATTATTAGTTTGTTTATCTCCCGTGCATTTGATTAGCTACTTTCTACTTGTGACACCATTTTGGCATATACATAAGCCCTATTTATTTTTTTTTATTTCATCTCGTCTTACTCTGATGAAGGGCTCCGCTCGAAACGTCAGTATTTCGTTACTAAAAATCTTGGCAGTTTACCACCTTTTCACTATGCTATTATGTTATATATCCAAAACACTGTCTACGCAGCACTCTACTTTTATGCTACTGTATATTGCACTATGACGACAGTACCAGAAATGCATACTTACACAGCACTTACTACCTGTAAGAGGACTGTTTAGTATCAACTTCAATAAGAAAGTTCTAGATTCTAGTTTTTGTTTTTTCTACCTTATGATTCATGATCTTCCCATATGTTTCCACCAAGGACTCTGCATAAAATGGCGTCTCTCCAAAAAGCATTTCATACATACATATACCAAGTGACCACCAGTCACACTCCTTTCCATACTTTCCCTTTCCGTCTTCCATAGCCTAAAGCATTAAGACACACTGACACTAAAAACCACACCACCTACAGTATAATGAATTTCATACTGATTGTTGTTTTATACTTTTATTATTGGACTTTGAAAATCACTTAACTTTATTTTACTTCCAATGGTAATGTAATCAGCGTTCAAATTATCAGTGTGTAATATAAAATTTGCACATCATTTTGGTCAAAATAAGGAAAACTACATGTATCAATTTTCAAAGTGATTTGACAGATACAGTAGATGGACAATTAATTGGACAAATCTCCTTAAACTCTTCATTTTGCAAAAGATTACATCTCATTTTTGTTCAACCATTCAAACCCTGGATATAATGGTCATGTTTAAGTTTTGGAATAATAAATTATGTGTTAATATATACACTGCTGTAGTGAATGTGGGAGAGCTTGGAGTAGACAGACGCTCAACTAGCTCTATTTTTGACTTGCACGTTACGTCACAGCAGCCATGTTGGTGGAACTTAAACAAAAGAATATTATTAACTTCTTTTGTTTGTGGCATGAAAATGGCCATCAAACCTTTGATCAATCAAATTTTCCAACTTTTGGATGACTTAACAAAAAGATTGATATTTCATGCTCAGATTGTGAAAAAAAATTTCTAAAATTTATTATCTCTAAAAGTAGTTTGGAAGTAGTTTCCTGAGGTGGTCCATCAGGCAACCACAAATCTCAACCTTGCATACCTGTAAAATTTCTGGTGATATATAATCAGGAGTCCCAACAGCCACGGCTGACTGAACCTGTCATTAAAAGACAACATTCTCATTCAATGATGAATTTAAATCATTATAATCATTAGAGGTGAGCCGATGTTTAAAAAAGCCGATTGCCGATACGATTGTTCAAGAGCCGATAGTTACCCACCATCGGCCGATTAATCGGCAAAACCGATTGCTTACCTGATGTTCATGTTTTGTCGTTTTACTCATCTCAAGTTTTGCAATGAGAGGAAGCCAATTCTCGTATTTTGAGTGCAACAAAACAAACAGAAAACAAACAGTCAAGTAGTCAGTTTCCTTTATTTTTGTACCAACAACTCAACAAGCACAAAAATGTCAAAAAGGAAAAGAGTTGAACCTGAACAGTGAAAGCAAAAATGCAAAATTACATTAGTTTAGGTCTTTAGGACTAACTCTTCAATTTTTCCTCATGGTGGCGCTAGTATATTCTTCTGCATCATCTTCTTTTCTTTTGGCTGATCGAGCCGTCTCCTTGCTTGCCAGTTCAATGTTCTTGCTGGGATGTAGCGACTGCAGATGACTTCTCAGGTACCTCGTGACAACAAAGAACGGTAACCGCTGCTTTTGCAAACCAGATATTCAGCCTTCGATTTGTCATTAGCAATAATTTTAAAATATTCCCAAACGATACTTTTAGAAGAACTTGCCATGATAAACGAGGATGAGAGTACGAGACAGACACCGCTGACCACTGAACGATCCAATGGTGAAAGACAATCGGCTGATAGTGAAAGACAATCGGCCATCAGCCGATTGTTATAAAAACTAGCCGTTAATCGGCTCTGCCGATGTTTTGCCGATGATCGGCTCACCTCTAATAATCATCATTGTAAATTACTTGATTTGTTATTAATTGCATTACTCACTGTCCCATCTTTGCATAATTTTAAACAGGATCCAAAGTCAGCCAGTCTTACATGACCAGAAACATCCAAAAGAACATTATCAGGTTTCACATCCCTAAAAGATTTTAAAGTTTTTATTGCTGTACATTTAAAGTTTTTAGTGCTGCCAAAGTGTCCTTTCATATCGAGATGCAAGTGTCAATGAATCGAAAATTAAGTTTGTCTTATTTGAAAGAACTTTTAAAACAACGAGGAACAACAATTTATAGCTCTTCCATATTTAACTTACTTCTTGAGATATATAGTCTTAGGTGATATTCAAATGAGATAATATATGACATAGCAAGTTGTACACAACATTGGAAAATCCTGTATATCTTTATACGAAATCACTTGAAGCTTGTCTTTAAAGTGCCCATAACGTCTGTGGGGATTTAACATATTTGTAATCTATGGATTCTCTTGAGATAAATTGTAATATATCTTGTCAGCTGAAAATTTCATCTTCATAGACTTTTTTGCTGTTAAAGTTGACGGAAATGACGTCAAATCGGGCATCTGTAAAGTGGTTTTCATATAGACATATTCCCGATTTGACGTCATTTCCGTCAACCTTAACAGCAAAAAAGTCTATGAAGATGACATTTTCAGCTGACAAGATATATTACAATTTATTTCAGGAGAATCCATAGATTACAAATATGTTAAATCCCCACAGACATTATAGGCACTTTAATGTTTTGTTTCATGAGCTGTAGCAATTACAAAGTTTTGAGTGATTTCTTTTAATAATATTGGAAAGATATACATGATTTTCTAATGCTGTGTACAACTTGCTACATCATAGATCAATTCATTTAAATATCACATAAGTCTAAATATCACATAAGTCTAAATATCTCAAGAACTAAGTGAAATATGGAAGAGCTGTAAGTTGTTATTTCCTCATTGTAATGTTTTAAGAGTTTTTTCAAATAAGAGTTTTTTCAAATAAGATAAACTTAATTTTCGATAAAGGCATTTGTAGTGTATTTACCTGTGGACATATTCCATCTCATGCAAAGAGTTTATTGCTAAAATCATTTCAGCCAGGTAAAACTTGGACATCTCCTCAGGCAAGTGATCTTCAAATTTGCTAAGAAGTGTCAAAAGGTCACCCCCACTATAATAATCCATGACAAAATACTACAATAAAAGATAAACAAATATTTACCAATATTTCTACCCAAAACAAACCATGAACCCAATATTCATATAAAATTATAATAGGTTAAAATCTGAAGATGAAGCTGATATAGTACAGAATCAACTTCAATGGCATCAATCACACAACAAAATCAAATATGCTGTTAAGCAGCTTGTTTAGTAAAAAGAGGTAGCTGTTACCAGGTAGCTATCGTCTTGAAATGCATAATGCAAATTTGTGATCCAGCGTGGGTCTCCATAAACAAGCACATCCCTTTCTTCCTTAAAACAAGCCGTCTGAAATAATATTTTATATCAATTGTTAGCATAATAGCATTATAGGACTATCTTGACCACATAAACTATTAAAACATTAGCCCATAATAACACATTTTCATCATGATTTTACTACACTTCTCAAAGTAAATGAGAAATTGCTAAAAATGACTCTGAAACCCATAAATACACAACAGAATATTTAACTCCTCAAACCATATTTAATTATTTTACAAATTAAATAATCTAAAAGTTGGTGAATTGCCAAAATAGGATGTAGAAGGTTCAACTATTTTAGTGAAAGCCCTTCTTCAGAGGGTGAAATGTGTAGTGAGCCATTGTAATTCTCTATCTGACCACAATAACAACATATCTTTGGAAGTACATAAGTACTCTTAAGTATTTTTTGACACATTGAAGTTCTCTTATTTCTCCTTTTCATATTATATCGAGTTCTTTTGAGAACTTAGCAGCTCTCATATTAATTCTTATCATTCACTGTAATACCAGACCATTTTACTCATCAATTATCATACAGGCCTATTCCTGAAAACAATGGCAGGCATGATAAGCATTTGGCAACATCATCACATGTAGAGATGCGATGATATGAAATGTTATTCACACCATGTCTTCCAAAGTGGTGTAACATTTTATTAGTAGCGTAACATCATATAATGCCATGTAAGCTATAATAATAGCGTAACATCTTACAACGCAGCATAGCATCTTACGATTGTAATGTCTGTTCTTAGAACTTCATCTTACTCATTCTCAGAAACAAAATTTAATTTAACTGACGCCATCAAATCTGATGATGCAAACTTAGATGATGAGCAAACACATCATCATTATTTTAACTCTGATGAAGTCCTAAAAACTAAATATATTAAAGAGAATAATATCACCATGAAAAGTGGTAATATTATATCGCTACAAAACAGTCGAGAAGTAGTTTCTTCTGAAACAATTATAGTATATCATTCACTTGTAATGGGAACACTACCAGAATTGGTCACACAATACAAAATAAGCCATACTGGTAGGGTAAAGGAATGTAATCAATGACAAGCAAAGCAATACAAAACAAAGAAAATTCATGCTTCAGTGAAGACAAAATGATGAGGCAATAACTAAAGCAATAATTATCATTGTTTGGCACAATTGCTGCCTCTAATTTCACTAAAGTACCCATTCCTATGAGAAAGCAAAGTGAACTTCAACCTCGCCGGCCGCTACCACCTCTAAGAAACCTTGAGCTCATAATATAACTGTTAAATACATTAGAAAGAGCTTTGACAGCTAATTGTTCAACCACTAGCTATCTGAACAGCACTGCATGCAACTGGCAAACATCATATATACAGAACAAGTCATCAATTTTACTGATTTTTATCCATAACTCAAGATCTATTCACAATGCAAAACAGCATGAAACAAGATCAATATTGTCATAGGAATATAGTCTTTGAAGAAAAATCTTGGCCGTCATAATGTAATGAAGACATCGGAAATTCTCACCGTTTCTTATATTGTATAAGCGAACGAGATCAAAGAAGAATTTGTCGATTTTGCTACAAAAAATGTCTCAAAAAGGCGTTCTGTTTTCCAATAACGGATAAATGCTGATTTTTTTAAATTATTAAAGTACCGAACATTTTTTAATCCAGTCTAAGCATTATTTGGTATTGGATCCGTGACTGAGAAATGTCTGAACGAGAATATACAGCGACGTCTAACAAGAAAGCCTTCTGTCAATTAAGGAAATTAATGTTCAAGGAAGTAAAGCGAGGAAGAAAACAATTCTTGGCAGTTCTTTCTATTTAAAACAGGTAGAAGCGTGCCTCGTATTTAAGATTATATGATATATAAAACCTTCAATAAATACATTGTCGACCATGAATATTTGAGATGCATTGAGTGACAGACATAAAAATAATAATTATTTGCTGGACAGTGCTTGGCACAACACCCAGACATGAATCTATGGTTTATATTATTAAAGGTAGAAAACATTGTGAAAAAACTAGGAATATTGACATAGCAGAAGATAAGAAGATAACTAAGGGCACGACACTTGCACAATATGCTGGAAGTAAAATCAAGACTTGTCAAATAAAACCCTTACCTCAGCTCTCTTCAACATTTCCCACTTGTTCAGAGTTTTTAAGGCATAAACCTGATCGGTACGCCTCATTTTAACCACAGCTACCTATAGGGTGAAGAGTAACAAGCCATTTATTCGCGTAATTCGCTGTGATATATTAAAAAGTACAAATGATCGTTCTCCTTCGATGGAATTTTATGAATTGCTAAACCAACAGGATAGCCACACCAACTTACTTCACCAAATGCTCCCTTTCCGATCAGATTTAGCATATCGAAGTCATCTCGGGAAAGTCTTAATTCCTTCACACGATTTACGATCGGTTTCACTAGAAATTGAACAATAGCGAAATGGTTTTGGCTGAATAAAATATTCCAAATTCATCACATCCGTTAGCCTCAGTGATCAGTTCACCAAAAGAACATACTCACCAGTTTCGATAAACTCGGCGATATTTTTATCTCGGCGAAGAGACGAATTGGAACACTCATCGTACAAGACGAGGAAAATATCCAGTAATGTTTCCGTACTCAGAGCAGCGTCTTGCGTCCCTTCGCTGAAGATTTTTTCCAAAGTTTTAAGACGCTCAGTTGGTGTCATGTCTGAATTTACCATTATTTCATCCACTGCAGAAGGAAAACGCGACAAATATTATCCCCAAAGTGTAACCCTTTGACGTTACAGTTCTGTAATTTATGTTACCGAAACGACACAGCCATTCAAATACATTTAATACGATCACTAAGGAGCGTGAACTTGTCAGCGTCAAAGCAACAGAATTCTTGTTCGGCGCCTGTGGAGTATCGAATGTTTAACACTGGTTTAAATACTTTCAATCCATTTGCCACAGACACTCGGTAGGAGTCCCGTCAAGTTTTATAAATAACGATGAAATCCCAAGGTAATAGTTCACCAAGATAAAACACGTTCAATTTTCCTGAGATATGTTATCCTTTTGTCAAAACTCGAGCATCGCTTTCTGCGCTGCCAACAATCTGTATTCTCAAAATAGAAATGGCCGCTGTAGGGGCGCAAGGTGTACTGGGAAATTGCCTTCTCATTCTTAATGCGGGGTTAGGCACTTAAATTAACATAGGGCGAGGTAGCTTTATTGATTTTATATTGATTTTAAAGTCTTTCAGCGGTTAGGACTAAGGATAGATCATTAAAATCGTTAAAGGTTGCCTCACCAACATAGGCGAGTTGTCAATCTTTATTGCGCACATATTGCGTGCGTCACTCAACGACCATTGCGTTCCACACCGATTTCCTGCCAAAAATTATTGTTAAAAATTTAATTCCTGTAAACTGATAAAACTAGCCCCCTTTTTTAAGATTTTTTTTTGCTACTCAAGCTTTAACGCAAACCTGCGCAAACTCAGAATAATATTTCTGAGCTGCAGACGGAAATCAAACCCACAACCTTCTGATTGCCGGTTAGACGAACATCACTCAATAGAGGTTTAAATGACAAAGGACATGACGTGACCATGTAACAAAAGAAGCTACTTGAAAATTGTCGAGGTACACCAATATATGACGTCAGGTAAATATACATACATGTAAATCAAATTGGATTATATTTTAAAATTTAAAACGACCTACAGTCTCAGGCCATGTCCACACGTATGCGTTTTCATAGTGTTTTTATATTGTTCTCAATCTTCAGGGGAGCAGAAAACAATGGTCCTATTACCTGAAACAATATGAAAACACTAGGAAAATGTTCTGAAAGAAACCATACAGTTGAGATTAACATGACCATTAATTTGCGCACTATGATTTGTGTGTTCTTTACAATTGAATGATATACAGACATCTCGAGACTGCTGATTTAGCAGTGCGTATATATGTCACACATACGAACTAGTACACAACGTCACGTGGCCTTCGCTCTGCCATCTGAGTTCTGGTAGCTGTTGTTGCTGCTGCTATTGATGTTGTTGATGTTGTTATGTTTAATCAAACAAAAGTCAGGTAAATGTCTATAGCCATGATTGTTTTCCGTTTATTTTCAATTGTTAAAAGTGCATTATAAAATATTAAACATATTCATTGATAAAAGCAGAATTTGTGTTTCCTAACACAAATAGTATATTCCTGAAGCAGTGTCAGTCATCACCATGTTGGGTTTTGTCAGCTTGGACGCGGTAACACTAATTATTTTATCCCCTTCATCGCTGGAAAGTTAGCTGTCTCGTATTCTTCGAGGAGAAATTGGATCCGTTTAACTTGACAGAACATAAAGGTTGGAAGGCGCCGTTAAATCTTCGGCAGGTTTGTTTTCTACAACCACGACACTTCAAAACGAAACGAATAAAAATGAAAAAATTTACAAAAAAGTAAAACACAAATAGTCTTATCTTTTCTCCCCGCCTCCACGGTTGAGGGGCAGCGGAGATAAGACCCTGGGTAACAAGGTTGGTAAAACCCCTGGGGAGAGATTGGCATTACATCAAAACAATAACGTGGATAATATAGGATAACGTGGATAATATAGGATAATGTAGGATAACATGGGATAATGTAGGATAACGTGGGATAGTGTAGGATAACGTGGGATAGTGTAGGATAACGTGGTATAATGTAGGATAACGGGGATAGTGTAGGATAACGGGGGTAGTGTAGGATAACGTGGGATAATGCAGGATACCGTGGGATAATGTAGGATAACGTGGGATGATATGGGATAACGTGGAATAACTTGCTCAATTATCTTATAACAGCAAATAATGCAGAAACGTTACCTTTCGGAACACAGCAATTTGAAAATTTTATTAGCTTCGTTAACATTTGCAGATATCTACGTGGAAACAAAGAGAAATAAATCGGTAATACTTCAACTGGTTGGACTTGTTCAATAGAAGTGGAAGAAACATTCCACTTATTGAATTACCTGTCCAGTAGATAGTTTCCTTCCTTCCATACCATGCGAATGAAAACCTAGGATGCTACCTTGTAAACAAACTAGAAAAAACGAAGATAGATCAAGCATCGGACTTTTAACAAAGTGACAAGTAATTTTCCACATAAGACAGAATTATTCAGTTGGTAGTACGTAAACAATAGAGTCGGTTTTCTTTGTTCCTCCGCGCGATTAAGAGAACGAGAAATGGCGTTTACAGAAATGGCGTTTTCTGTCTTTATAATACATTTCTTACCAACAAAATCTGGTTTTACTTTAAACTGAATATCAGACAGGTGATTTCTACCATGCTTAATATGGCCTTCGATGTCGACAAATTTTGCTGTATCTAAAAAAGACGGGAATAAAACGTCGTTGATGAGATGCGCAGTTAAATTTCTTTAACATTTGTTGCTGTCTTACTAGGCGTACGATTTTTATTTTTAATTTTTATTAGCTTCGCCATATGTAATGTACATACAAATAATCGTTGGTTGACTCCTCGTCCTCAAAAGACAGATTTAGACAACTTACTTTCGTATAAAATTAATATAAGATCTTTCTCCAACTGCGCGAACGTTTTCAAGTCCAGCATTCGATCAGTTGCTAAAGATAAGATAATTAAAAAGACAATTATTAGCTCTCAATTTCTAATGAGGTATAATTAATTATAATTATTTATAATTAATTATAAATTATTATAATTAATTATAATTTATTATAATTATGTTGTCAAGTGTTAATAAAGGTTCATTTATTATTATAATTTATTATAATTTATTATAATTATAACTTATTATAATTTATTATAATTTATTATAATTAACTCGGGCTTCGCCTACGGTAATCAAATTGTTAAAATCCATTCGATACACTTACGACTAGTTTCAAGAAACCAGTTCGTCGCTGAGTTCAAATTGACGGAATCAAAATGTATACTTCCATCCTCACTAGTAAAAAAATTGAAATACTTTTTCCAATTCAAAACATTACGAAAACTATTATTTCACTACTTTCAGATCAGATAATGTGCCAAAAACTAACCTTTCTTGGGCGCCAACACAGATCAAAGGTAACTCCATGTCAGATCTGACTATAGGCTCAAATATTGTAATATTTGTAGGAAGATCACAGGTAACATACTAATAGAGAGATTTAAAAAATAAAGTTAGAGAACTACACCAGAAAAAAGGCAACTTTATCATGTGTATATAACTTCAGAATTATGAGACAGAATCAACTGCAGAATCAACGGAAAATTATCGACTTTAATTGTTAAAGGACATTGGCAACAAAAATTAAGTTTGTCTAATATGAAAGAACTCGTAAAATGATAGAGTAACACCTTTTATAACTTTTCCGTATTTTACTTCGTTTTTGAAATATTTCAGTTTGTTTGATATGTAAATGAAATGGTCTCTGACGTCAGGTGCAGGGTAGATGCAGGGTAGATGCAGGGTAGAGAATTTTCACTCATTAAAAAAGTCTTATATCTCAGTGATTGCTAAGTTTACAACGTTCATTATCATGAGGAGTTATTATACGCACATTTTCAAGTAAATTTAATGAGTGAAAATTCTCTATCCTGCACCTGACGTCAGAGACCATCTCATTTACATATCAAACAAATTGAAATATTTCAAAAACGAAGTAAAATATGGAAAAGTTGTAAAAGGTGTTACTCTATCATTTTACGAGTTCTTTCATATTAGACAAACTTAATTTTTGTTGCCAATGTCCTTTAAGCGTTGGTTAACTATACACCTTTGCTCTTAACTATAAGTGCAGTTGTATACTTAACTACGATTTAACTGTCCGACGGGTAATTAAATCAAACTTAATATTTGTTATACAACCGCCCAGTGGTCTAGAAAGGTATAAAGACACGAAGGGCCTACATAACGACGATATCAATTTAGCTTAATAACATTTAAAAAAGACTATAATTTTACCTTTACTTTCATGAATTTTTCTAATGGCTCATACCATTGCATCAAAAGTAGGTTTTTTGACATGCCAACACATAAATACTCTTGTTGATTGTATGGATTATGCACTAAATCAACCACAAAGTGAGAGACGAAAATGCATTAATAATACATGAAGTATCATCCATGATTAACGAAATTTTTGAATTTGAATTTAATTTGTCACAATTACATAATAAGAAAGAACAACAAAATAAATCAATAGAAAAGAATCAGTAGATACTAGATAGTATTTACAAATATGACAAGGATAAGAAACAGAACTTGCGTTCCAATTGAAATCAAACACCCAAATGACAGTAATGTAAAAATCAAAGCATCAAAGCTGTTTAGGTGGACAATATATGTAGTCAACTTCTCTTTAATACATTGAATACAATTTCAATTTAAAGGTAGATAACGAGTTACATGCTTTAATATGTCGAGGAAGAGCATTGCACAGTTTGGCTGATCTAGGAAAATATGAATTACGAAAATAGTCCTGTTTGTGATCAATTTTTGGAAACAAGTTATTTACATCGGAGTTACGTGTGTTATAACGAGGAGAGCACGAATGTCGAAGTACTGAGTGGTATCAATAGTTATTATTACATTGAGTCTGTTTCCTTTGATGTACCTCGGGATGTATGCGTCATACATCCCTATGAATACTAATAAGATAAGAAACGAAGAAAAAACTAGGAAAATCTTTGTCCAAGGTGGACAAAATCGACAAAACTTTATTGGAAACCTCCTCAATGTAATAATAAGTCAGATAAACACCTCGAACGTCGGGATTTATGCGATATGTAGCCATAAATCCCTCGTTCTCGGTGTTTATCTATTACATACAAGATTATTTTCACATTTGAATAACAGTATGACGTCACTGATTTCACGTCGGTGCTGGAGTGGTAGAAGTGTTTAAATGTGCTAAAGACATCGTTTTTTTAAACCCGATAAAACACTACAGCATGCTTTTAACTAGTACTATAAAGACGCGCTTGTCACAGGAGGGGATTGCTGCCACCTTTTGCGTTCCCCTTGTGTACCCCGGAGTTGTTTTAGCTATACATACCAACACAGCATTTAGAGCATCCTCTAGTGTCGGGTATCTTAGTTGTATAAGTGTCCCTAAAATGAAACAAAGTGAAGTTGTTGGCAATTTAAAGACTATGATGTCTTTTGGTTTCATTGATAACGTTCAACTATAGTCAATAGATACCTCGTTAACGATCTTAGTGGAAAAAACAATGGCTGTCGAGAGTGAAGAGCTAGGAGGTTATGCATAAACAAGAACGATGGACGACCTGATTTAAAATAAAAACACGAAACAAAACTAATTAAACACACAATGTTTTAAATAATGTTTTAAATCAGTTACGCCAACCATCACGTACCTGATATCGATATTAAAAGATTTTGGAACACGTACAACCACGTACAACGTTTTGAAAATATCTAAAACGAAACAGCAGTACGTGACTGCTTTATTTATAACTACGGTAAATTCTTCAATTACATTTAATTGCTTTCCAAGCAATTAAATTGTTAATTGAAAAAAAATCATAAATTGTTATGATGAAAAGGTGGTAAACTGCCAAGAATTTGTGACGAAATACTGACGTTTCGAGCGGAGCCCTTCATCAGGTCCTTTCATTGGTCTTACTTTGATGAAGGGCTCCGCTCGAAACGTCAGTATTTCGTCACTAAATTCTTGGCAGTTTACCACCTTTTCACTTTGCTATATATTCAAAACACTGTCTACGCAGCACTCTACTTTTCTATTAAAATAATGATAGCATACCTGTTACCCTAGCTTACCTGTTCCATTTCTTTATCATTTTGGCTAATATTAAGTGTGTAGATTCCTTCTTCAGAACCGATAATTATATGACGATCTATTTTGGACAAAACAAATATCAGAAACGAACTATTCGGCACCCGTAACGACAAGAAATCAATAGTAGCGACCTTTAGATTGAGTACGAGTACGAGGACAAACTTTTCTGCGCAGTGGAGAAACAACAATGGAAAAGAACCATGCGCAATGGTAAACTCGTCTTCGTACTCGTCTTCGTACTCAAATCTAAAGGTCTCTAATATAACAGCAACAACGACGAAGTGCCGTATAGTTACAGAATCTACATCAACAACAGAAGCAACAGCCCTGTCCTCGTAGTATATAAATGCAGCGAAGTCGACAGCACGAGTGATGGATATTAAGGGGTGCCCCCTCTAATAATCTGAAAAGTATTCGTAGATCATCGCCTTAACAAAGAGAAATGTCATTAAATAGCACATCATCGCAAATAAACTCCATAATGCTGGGTAAAATACCTTCAAAAATTAAGGATAATAATTCATGAGGGAAAGTGAAGAAAACACAAATGAAAATAATGACCGTATATCGTGTCTGTATCTGTGATAATTATTCAACTTGCTTCTCGTTGTTTTGAATTAAATCAGAGGAAGAACATGGCAACTTCTTCGTGTACCGCACACAATGGACTCGTCATAGACACATCAAGGTTATTTTCTTAAGATTCAGAAGCTTTACAAGAACAAAAAACCCAACCATAATCCAAATTAAAAACTCTAGTCCTAACCCTGACATAAAGAAATACTAACCCTACTTTTAAACTAAATATTTCAATGATTGTACACGAAGTAGCAGCCGAACTCTAGCTTGTGTTTCAACTATACTACGTAACAAAATAACAGGTCACATCACACCTTCTGTTTTTGGATGTGTCCATGCTGAAGCACAGTTTATTCTAAGAGGACATTCACTGAATATCTTCGAGAAACATGTCACCTAATATCAACAAAATAACATATATAAATACACACATAACTATACCATAAATTAAAAAACAACGAGAGCGAATGTTATGCAGTAATTGTTTTATAATATAGATACTCCTGGTATAGTTTTAGATATTTTTTAGTGTTGTTTTATCAAGCAAATGCCGGATTTCTTGCTCATTGACTTTAGAAAAACATTCTGCCAATTTGATTTTTCATTATTGGTATACGAGCCGACAGCTTGAACTATGAATATTTGTATATATCCATATAGCCATGAATATTTGTATATATCCATATAGCCATGGATATCTACCATATATATCCATCTAGCCATGAATATTTGTATATATCCATATAGCCATGAATATCTACTATATATATATCCATCTAGCCATGAATATTTGTATATATCCATATAGCCATGAATATCTACTATATATATATATATATCCATCTAGCCATGAATATTTGTATATATCCATATAGCCATGAATATCTACTATATATATATCCATCTAGCCATGAATATTTGTATATATCCATATAGCTATGAATATCTACTGTATATATTCATATATCCATATAACTATGAATATTTGTATATATCCATATAGCTATGAATATCTACTGTATATATCTAAGTAGTATAGCAACTAGGGCTGCGAGCTCAATCGACCTCAACCGTGAATATAAACACCAAAACATCACCAAATTTGGCCAAGTCACGACTCGACAAATTTGGTGATGTTTTGGTGTTTATATTCACGATTGACGTCGAATAAGCTCGCAGCCCTAGTTGCTATACTACTACAGCGATCGTTCGTCAATCTAGACACCTCTCACACGTTTTCTACTAAATTGATGTCAAACACATGCGAGATTAGCGAAACAATACCAAATTTATACTAAATAGCGACTCTCGCTAAATTTGGCACCATTTCAGCCATATTTAAAAAAATAGAGAGCGTCGTTTCAAAATTCTCACAAATTACATTTAGGAAAAAATAGAAAGTGTCATTTCAACATTTTCGCGTGTTAAAAAAATAGAATGTGGTACGAGCCCACTCTCACATATTAAAAAATAGAAAATGTCATTTCAACATTTTCACAAATTTGTCGAATCGCATTTAAAAAATAGAAAGTGCCGTTTCAACATTTTCACAAATTTGTCAAATCACATTTAAAAAATAGAAAGTGTCATTTCAACATTTTCACAAATTTGTCAAATCACATTTAAAAAAATAGTCATTTCAACATTTTTACAAATTTATGTATCGTAAAAGTGTCTCACGCGTGATAAAATTGCCACCTGTTATGCAAATTAGGTTATTGCCACCTGTTAATAATTAATTAGTCCGTTTGTTCACTATTTTCAGCATTTGTCGCCTCTTTTCTAAAATGGTGATCGTACACATATTTCGACGTTGTGATTCCTCCCGACAACAAGCCCAAGAAAGGCACGTATGGTGTCACAATCGCGACAATGCTCTCAACGTCTTTCTTTAGTAACGGGTCTTTTTGTAGTTCGTCGTTTAGTTCGTCAGGATTTTCAATAGCGTTCAACCCATCCAGTAAGTTAGCGAATTTGCTGATTAACAAGTCGGTGAGAAAAGCGTTTGCGATCTCCATTCTCTTCAACTCGTATTGGCGCCATATCTTATCAATAACTTTTGCGGACGCTTTTTTAATGTACGCTTCGGACTGACTTACCACACCGTCACCGGACAGTCTAATAAGTTCGGATCTCCTAACGTCAATGTTGTCTTCCACAGTTGGGGTGTCGTCAGTGTCCTCAACTAATTCCTCAATCGTAGGGTTTCCCTCACTTTTGCGTTTCACCATCGCGTTATTACTTATACCCATATTTTATTGCGGAATAACAACTTCATGACTGTATGGATAACGCAGTGAGATTTTGAGTCTAGCGTACTTATTATTTTTTAATGCGGTCACAATCGCCGACGATTTTTCTCTGCTAATGTTTCCAAGGTAATCGTCGATAACGACCTTCATATCACTCCTACTTGGGCAGTAGAAGCAAACGAGCTTACTAATATTTTCTCTGTACGGTTTTGCGATCGACGTCAGTTGTTGTGTGATGACAATAACGCTCAACATAAAATGTCGCGCGCTAAAAGCCAAGTTGACTAATTGACTAGTCCTATTCTTGACATCTTGAGAACTTGCACAGTCGTCCAACACAATCAGAGTGTTAGTGCCTTTAAAAACATTTGTTACACACTTGAGAACAGCGTCGACATTGCCCTGTGTGCAGTCTATCGCTAACACGTCGGGGTCGCGCACATATTTCCAATCTTGATACGCTTTGTTCCACTCGAAAGTAGGGCAAATCAACACAATGTAGTCAAATTTACTAAAGTACTCAGATTCCAATGTCTCCAGCAAATAATGTGTCTTACCACAAGCTGTCATACCAACAATTAACATATTAAACGGAGTCTCCATTAACCCACGTTTGATTTAATACTGGATTGATTGCAACCCATTGTTCATGAAGTTTACCAGCCCATCGCTTACCACAAACACCCTACACATGACGTTCGCAGTCGTCGCTTTCTTAGTGATCTCAAGAAGCACGCCAGATTGTGTGTTTACAATGTTCTTGCCAGTGGCGACATTGCGATTATCTTGAACACTCCTCAAGTCGATGACCAACGCAAAGCCATCTTTATAGAATTTCTGTATGGTCATGAACTGAGCGTGTTCTTCACCCAAACCAAACAGTCGTTTCGCTTCTGCATAGAACTTCGACTTTGGGATGCCTTGTGAGTACACACTATTTGGCACACCTTCAATTGTGACTCTAACACTATCAATATTTGGGTAAAGAAACTCCTCGCTGTCTGTTCGCACCTTATTCGTGAATAGCAACACAATCGCCTTCATGCTTTTTCTTGGAAGATTAATGTTTTCATTCACAATGGTCGTGCCTTTGTCCCATTCGGTGGTTTTCATCAACGTGATGTGCTCATATGACAAACTACGACCACTTGCATAGCCCGACGCTATTTCGTCAGCGAGCTCCTGGTTATCAATCGTTTCGTACTCAAGCTCGAGGTTCTCCAGAGTGTATCCGCCCACAGCGCTACCGGATTGCGCCACCATGATGTCTGTGGCCTTCGGAAGTGTGATCACATACTGCAAGTTGTTGTTCATGCTAAAAGGAGCGTACAATCCATGGTCATTCATGATTTTACCAAGCTTAATCCGCAGTTTCGTCCCAATCACACCAAACATCAACGCGTCACTAACTTTAGCGACGTTCCCACTTGTCGCACCACTGTCATCCTTAGAAACTAGCTTTCTCAAGTTCTCACCACCAACACCATAGTCAATCATTTGGTCTCGCGCAGTAACACTTTCCCAAAGGTCGCGATAGACACCAGTGTAATTTTCCCCATTGTTGTCATACACAGTTTCCCCAGCTAGTCTCACAACAAGTTTCTCAACCAACAACTTACTAACATTATTCAAGAACCAGCTTTTAGCGTTTGCATTCTTAAAGTCGAACACTAGACCCAACGATCCAGGCACCAAACAGCTACTAACCTTAAGCTTCGGTATATCAATGTAAAGTTCCTCGCCAGGACTGACCTTATTAGGGTTCAACGTGATTACGTGTTGTGTTCTCACCCCTTTTATGACACCCATGGTCGCTCGTCTAAAACCGGGGCTCAACTCT
Source organism: Chrysogorgia sp. JL179-B06 (assembly GCA_035772405.1). Lineage (NCBI taxonomy): Eukaryota > Metazoa > Cnidaria > Anthozoa > Scleralcyonacea > Chrysogorgiidae > Chrysogorgia > Chrysogorgia sp. JL179-B06. Next base: position 659,235 of record JAYKKM010000357.1, read on the forward strand.
GCTGACGTGGCGTTCATATACTTTACATATGTTTTATCGCTACCGTTTTAGCTTGTAATAATCATACGCAAACCACGCAAGCACCACCGCGAGTACCCACAGATTCTGAGCCAACCATGCGAGACCCTTCGCACCCAACGTCAACGCGTTGTAAACTAAATTAGCCAACCCAACAGCCCATGGGCCCATCTTCGTTATCGCGTTCTTAACAGCCTGTGCAAATGACCTCGTAGCCATAGCACCCCTCATAACAGCAGACCTCCCAGCTATAATAATAGTTGTTATAATCCCAGCCACTGAAATTGCTACAGCGCTCAACCCGACTATATTTTCTTTAGCCCATTCCTTAAATCTCTGGAACCTGTCAATGTCGATCTCTTGTTGCTCTCTAACTTCCTCTATCTCTCGCTGCTCAATAGTTCTGTCTCTGGCTTGCTTGAGTCCTGACTCTCTTTCAACCAAACCAACGTGCTCTCGCTCTTCGTCGGGCGTGAGACCAGTTTGGTTAGTTTTTTTATCAAGCTTTACCAATCTCCCACTCGTCTCATCTATCGTCTCTTGAAAGTGGTCTACCTGCGCTTGCAACGCACCATCGTCACCTGTTCTTGACTCAGGCACCACACTATCGCTTGGATTAACCACACCACTCAGATCACGGTTCTCGTCTGGTGATAACCCAGGTATGTCGTCGTGATCCACTCTTGTCTCAATCACTGGGAGGTCGTCTGGGGCCACTTCTGTTGTGACAACTGTTGTTTCTGCATTCTCAGGGATTTGACTAACTAACTTTTTGAACTGCTCGATCGCGTTTTTATTACTCGCGTCTTTACTGTAGATCAAACCTTTTTTCCCAGGTTTTAGAATTAGTTTGGGTTTTCCATATTTACCGTCTTTGTTTACCGGTTTGAAAAGAATAGTCCCCGATTTCGTAACCTGTGACCTGTTGACTATTTTCCTTGACGCGTCGTCTTGACCGAGTGCCTTTTTGCTTAATTTACGTATTTTCTTGTTTATTAGCTTGATTCTTTTTACGTTGTTTTCTGTTAGCTTTTTGTTGGATGCTTTTAGCTCGCCCAGCCTTCTCTCAATTTCTTTCTCCTCTTCAAAAGCTATACTAAAACTCTCGTCATTAACATCACCATATGATTCCTGCTCAACAAACTCCGCTGCAGGGACTTCTGTGTTAGTTCCCCTTATTGTCACCGTCTTACCATCGTCAGTATCAATAAATGACGTCTCTTTTTGCCAACCTCGTCTCGCGTCTAGCTCACTCAGTATCTTTTTCGCTTGGTCTTGATAGTCGTTGTAATTAACACGAGCGTCTTCCGGCATGTTGTCTTCAGTGTACTTACCGTACACGCCTTCAATAACGTCTTCAACATCGACGAGCGTCTTTTCTAATTGCTCATCACTCATGCCTTCATACTTATTGAGGGTTTCCATCTCGATCTCGTCAAAAACTTCCCCACCTTCAGCCATATTACATTAGCTCACATTTTGAATATCGCTCTCTGACTCCCACGAATCACATTTGCTTTTAGTTTAGATAATTGTGCGCAAGCCACGCGAATGTCACCGCAAACACCCACAGATTTTGAGCTAGCCAAGCGAGACCCTTCGCGCCTGTCACCAACGCGTCATAAACTAAGTTCGCTAATCCAACAGCCCATGGACCCATCCTCATTATCGCGTTTTTAACAGCCTGTGCAAACGACCTCGTGACCATAGCGCCTCTCATAACATTAGTCCTCCCAGCGATAATAACAGTCGTCACAATTGCAGCTACTGAAATCGCTAAAGCACTCATCCCAACCATATTTTCTCTAGCCCATTTCTTAAACTTCTGAAACCTGTTAATGTCGACTTCCTGCTGCTCTCTAACCTCTTCTATTTCCCGCTGTTTGATAAGCATGTCTTTAGCTTGTGTAAGTCCAATCACTCTTTCAGCTAGATCGACGAACTCTTCGTTCTCTGCAGCCGTGAGGTCTTTTACTGCGAGCTCCGCTATTCTTTTGTTCACTTCATTTATCAAGTTTTGGTAGCGGTCCGCTCGTATTTGCAATGCGCCAGTGTCGCCTATTCTAGACTCACGCAACACATTCTCGCTTGGATTGAGTAGCGCGCTCAACTCATGGTTCTCGACTGGTGTTAGTCCAGGTATGTTGACGTACTCTGCGTGTGTGGTGTCTAACAATGGCGCACTCCTCACAATGTCTTCACGATCTCTCACGTTGTCAATAGTCTGCGTTGCGTGATCACTAAAAACCCTCCCCACATGTTGATACACTCCTCCACCACTCCGCGTTACGAGATCGCTAGTAGTCTCCCCCATGTGTTGGCGAAGTCTTATATCGCGTTCGCGCTTCAGTCCACCCTCCACTCTAGTTAGTCTAGTTTCCTCATCGGCTGTGACGCCTAGATCACCCCGAGCTAACTCAAGATCTTGAGTGGCTCTCTCGAGACTGCGATCTAGCTCATCATTACTCATATCTTTGTATTCATTAGAGCCCTCCATCTCAAAGTCGTCGAAGCCACTCTTAGTCATGTTACATTAGCTCACATTTTGAATATCGCTTTCTGGTATCCACGAATTATGTTTGCTTTCATAACCCAACCATTTGACCAACGCCATCTTCTTCCCTCTGACTTTCTTTCTTTTCAACACCTTTTCAACTCTGTACACATCGCCACCATGTTTCTTATTGACCAGCGATAATTCCTGTTCATAAAATTTACCAATAATCTGTTCACCGGTGTGATCCTCGATTTCGTACACATTCGGATCGCCACGAATAACCTTTACCACTTTAAACAGCTCCTCAGTGAAGTTGGCTTCATAGCCCTTTGTGAACACACTCTTGTATTTACTAATTCTCACTGATTGACCAACTTTAAACTTCGGCAGTGGGTTGTCTGCAAATTGGTGACCAAACAAAGTGGTCCACACTTCACCTTCATTCGACTTATCAACATCCTTTGGTTTCATCATAATGCTTCGATTCACGTTGCTATTGTAATTGTCCACAAACTGGTCCAAAGCATCAATCCATTTGTACGTCCCACGGGTATAAAAGTACTTCCACATAATACTCTTCAGACTTCTATTAAAACGCTCGACAACAGCAGCCTTTTTATCACTCTTTGTGCTGAAATATTTAACACCATGCTCTTTCAACAAACTTTTCACACCAACGTTGTAGAACTCAAGTCCATCGTCAAATTGCGCTAACTTAGGTGTGGCCCCAAACCGATCTTTAAAATCACCCAACAATTTTCCAACAGCCTTAGTCATGTTCTTAGTGTCTTTTCTGTAAACTGCAATACCAAAAGCGTATCTACTCAATATTTCAATACCTGTCAATATCCAATAATAACCACCATTCTGTTTTGAATACTTACTCATGTCCACTAAGTCCATTTGGAGCTCTTCACCAAGAAATCCAACAAAAGTCGCACGGAACTTATGTCTTCTCACAATAGGTTTGTACCTAGTGTAGGTGCCCTGCGCTGTCAACCACTCTTTCACTGTTTTTCTAGTTACTTTCAATCCGTCTCCCAATGCACTTTGATACAACCTCTCTGCACCACTGTACCCTGTCTTAGGATTATAGTAAATGTCTCTCAACCCTTGTTCTGTTTCCACACCAAGCTCCATATAACTCACACAATATACAGTTCCAATAGCACCGCGCCAACGTCAGCGTCACCATTGTTTGGTTTGACACGAAACGTCATACTCGAGTAAACACCTTTTTTAATTTTCGCCTTGGACTCAACGTACGCATAACGTTGTATCCCCCCATCTAGAGACCGCTCGGTGGTCACTGGCAATGTTGTGATCACATCACTACGCTTCCCATCAATGCCCACGTTGCTCTCCGTCTCAACAGCGTCGCACGAGACCTCTACATACTTTAGATCTCCATTCACATCAATCTTGTTTTGACTGTTGTGCCACTTACCATCTAACACAATTCCTGCATCCTTCGCGAAACCAAGCAAGAGCCCAATGTCACCTAGACTAAGTTCATACACGGTGGTGGGTCTAACCCTAATAGGCTGAGCTTTGGCCCTACTTCCACCTGTGGCTATCAGTTTCTCCACCACGAAGTCTATGTTAACCTCCCTGAGCGCGTGTCGTAGAGCTCTAACCAACATGTCGAAGTCGTAGTGACCCCCACCCAATCGAGGTGTTGAGAACACCGACGTTGGTGTTCTTGATCCAACACGTAAGAATCGAATATTGGCGTTACTCGTCACATTGTTGTAGTTCCAAAACACAGTGGCTGTCTTAACTATAATGTGTGGGTTATCGTGTGTGACTACCACACTATGGTCAAAAGTTATGACTTTCTCCACACCTTCAATGAGCGCCGTCAACTTTTGAGGACCGTCGTCTACACGTCGCTTTTCAGTGCGACCACCAGAGTCGAACCCATAGTTTAGACTCATTACTTTAGCGTGCGTTTAGCTACTCAAGCGTCGCATACAAATCCAACAATATGTCACCAACGTTGACACCACTACCATCTTGGTCAGTCACATTAAACACTAACTGCGTAAAAGCGCCTTTGTTTATCGACACCTTCGACTCAATGTTGAAGAAGTGTTGAACGGAGCTCTTCAGTGGTTGGGTGGTGGTCAATGGTAGCTCAACGATAACCTCGCTTTTGCTACCATTAACAATATTCTCAGGTCTGTTCACAATGCTACAACCCACTTGTACGTACTTCAACCCTTTGTTAACGTTCACAACGTTAGGGCTGACCAAACCACTACTACTCACCGTTGTGTTACCATCGAACCCTAAGAGTTCTCCAAATTTAGACAGCTCTAATTGTTGGTCAGTTCTTATCGCACACTTTGAATTGTGTTTGTTGGCTACTAGCTCGATAGCTCCTAATCCCTTCAATTCATCAGCGATCATTTTAAAAGTGTGGTACCCAGACTCAAAAACGTGTTTGTTGCCGTTGTAGCTTATTTCATCATTCACACCAGTCTCCACGTTAACGTAGTCCCAAAAGATGGTCGCTTTTTTTACTAGTAAGTGAGGATCTGAGCCAAACGTCAAAAGTGCCTCTGGTAGATCCACAGTCTCCGTTGGGCCTCTAATCAATACTACAACCCTGACCATATATAATGTAGCATGTGTTATGTGTAACATATGGTATATTATATATGCAGAAAGCCCTTCATGACTACTATGGAAAGTACTACGAACGTGCGATGGCTAACACATCGAAGGCTGCACACGACGCAAAGGCAGACCTCATCAAAAAGTACCCTCACGCCACTTTAAGCAAATTTGAGTTCTATCCAAATATTTTGCAAGATGGTAAGATCATGAGTGTCGACATATATTTCAGAAACAACGACATCCTCAGCACGGACATAACCAGCACAACCTTCAAAAATGATAAAAGCATGTGGAAGTGGCTACACAATAGTAAGTTCCCAATAATATGGCAAGGTGGTGGAACTATCCAACCACTACCAAAAGGTCATAAGAACCACTGGGGGCTTTGGGACGGTTATCCAACAGAAAACGTGTTAAATTATCCAGTGAATAACTTTAAAGTTTTTGTTAACCAAAATAGCTACTTCATGTCGAAGCTGCCAACCTTGCGAGTCACCACGTCAAAGACAAAATCAGAGTGGGATGACAACGAATCTTACTATCGCGTTGTGTTTGCGACGTATTGTGCGAGTTTCTGTTGTGGGGTGTCACTGCAACATTTATCAGTGTCACAAGAAGTTCACCCTGTGGTCACAAGTGTGATGAGATTTCATTTGTACTTCACCATTAGGAGACTTCTCAGAAGAATGGAAGGTGGTGAGACCATGAAATCAATAAGTAGAGAATTCAACGCTTATGAATTGTATGGCAAGATTTCCAAGATTCCCAGAAAACATTACTACCAGAATAAAGTCCTGAGCGATGGCACTTTAGGCGAATCCAGAGTCTTCACACTCAACGACGTTCAGAACGATTACAAGCGATACGTCGCGCGACTCTCAGACGGCTTTACCAACATTGGGCTGCAATATCTAAATCAGAGCATAGAGTCCTTTGTGTACTCCACACTTGGTGCGCAAGCGAGAACACGTGTATCTGTCGTTGGTGGTTCTGCAGGAAGTCTAGAAACCCAACAAGAGTTCCGCAAGTTGTTTTCTGACAGCGTTATTCAGTATGACGTGTCGACATGGATTCTCAACATGAATAAATCGATTAGAGACACCAACGTTGTCCAAAATCTTGCAGTGTCGCCAAGTACGTGGTTAATGCCGAGCAATGTAGTAATTCTCAAGAATAAAATCGCTGGGTACAACAACTTATTAAAGATTGCTACAGAGTCCATGAGATTTGGGGTGAACACCAGCTTGAATGCAACAACACCAACGATTACGGCTAAAAAAGTCCACCAAGAAAATGTGGTGACTCACTTAGTAGCGCCAACGACTGTGAAGAGAAAAGCTCACCAAGAAAGTGCGGTGGTGGCACCAACGACTGTGGCTAAAAAAGTTTACCAAGAAAACGTGACACCACTCCCTGTGAGAAAAACAGTGGCCACCACCACAAGTAAGTCAGACACGACAACGCTGGCGATAATCTTAGGGTTCTCAGCAGTCTCTGGCTATCTACTAACCAAATACACCTTGAAGTAGTAATGAGTCTAAACTATGGGTATGAGTCTGACGACCCTCACGATAAAATACTAAAGAGAACGAAAAGACATCTAGACGAAGATCCCAAATTAAGCGCAACCGGTGGAAGGATGTCTGGAATAATAGACATGCAAGGCTCAGCAATAAAAAACGTAGCAGACCCAGTCGATGACTCAGATGCTACCAATAAAAGAACTCTAGAGCAATTGTTAGCAGGTTTCCTCAAGAGTCAGTCCTACAATGTTGTGCTCGACTTCAACGTTAGCGCACACGCCTTGAAAAACGTGGAATTTCACACCAATGGTTCAAACAAAGTGAAAGCCATTGGTGAAACAAGTAAATTAGTGCAAAACAACCCGGCTTATGGTCCTATTGTCGGCATCAGCAGTGTGAGTCAAAGTTTTCTATCCCCCGTGTTAACACCAATCCCACTTGAGTCAGGTCTCCATTTTAACTGTCCGAGTATGCAATGGTGTGATCTTTCCATTTTTGTCGTAGTGAGGTTACCTACTCGCACCGCTGGATCAAATTGGGAGACAATTATATCAAACGACGACGGTCAATGGGACAAGTTCATAGGGTACAAGACTGGTGTGACTAATGGGCTCGCGTATGGTGGTAGCATCCCAGCAGTGGAGAGCGTATGCACTATTCCGAGTATTATTGACATAAGTAAAATGCATATGATATCAATACACTGGCAAATGGACAATTCACACGTCAGGGTCAACAACGTTAAGTCAACCGATTCAGACTTCATAGCGAATATGAAAAAGATAGGCACACCCTATGGAACAATTTTTGGAATACATCGACCAAGAATACCACTCGCACCTTATGCATACCCATCGTTAATAGAATTCTACGGTGTGAAAATTGTGAGTGGTTACATGACGAACCGAGACATCATAATCATGGGTGGAGAAATGATGAAGGAATATGGTGTAAAGTAAATGGGAGCATGTTTTTCGAGACCTCATGAAATATATAAGATAAATAAGACGACTGATCACATGTTCAAAGCTGGTGGGTCATTTGGCCGCGGTGACGTGACTCTCGAGCTCCACGCTGAGATTGGTATGAGGTCTAAAAAGACTTATGGCGAACCTATTATGTTACCAGAATTAGACACTGTAGGAGTGGTAGGAGACGTGACTTAAGCTATGTAATGGGTTGGCTTAGAAAACTGGTTCGTAGCATTAGAAACTTTTTCAGACGACGTAGAAAACTGAAGACTAATAAAACGTATTTGCTGCATTGGTACACAACAAACCAGATCTATAAAAAACCTGACACCTATGTCGAGTAGTTTTTTTTGCGGGGCTATAGTAATGGCAACCAACTCAGTGCGACTATTCGATGGTCACCAAATCACAACGGTTAATCACAACGGTGAAATATGGTTCAAAGCGAAAGAAGTCGCGAGCGCTCTAGGTTATGCTCGACCAAAAGATGCAGTCAACGACCACGTCGAACCTGACTGTAAAATGAAGATAGAGCAGGCCTCGTTTATCAACGAACTTGGGGTCTACTCACTGACGTTCTCAAGTAAAATGGAGCGTGCGAAACACTTCGGAAGGTGGGTGCACTCAGAAGTCTTGCCAAGCGTTAGAAAAAGTTTGGCCGACGTCGGTCTCAAACACAATCAATTTAAAATGATCACTGAGTTCGACCTTCACACGAAAGTTGTTGGTTTTCTTAGGAAATATTATCCAGAAGCTATTTTGATAGCTGCTTGTGGTGAGAACCAAGACACCTCAAGTAAAAGAATAAATTCGTGGAAAAAAGGTTACCAACGTGGAACACCTGACTTGATTATTGCCAATGCAAACCGACAGCACAGCGGGCTTGTGATTGAGTTCAAGAATCCAGGTGGCACAGGTAAGACGTCCAAAGAGCAGGGGTCTCTGCTACTCAGATACAAATCCGCTGGTTATCTAACACTCTTGTGCGACTCGTACGACGACGCTATTACCACAGTGATAAAATATTTATTTGACGTTGGGTTTCAGTGCTCTCACTGCCTTCGTAAATTTAAAAATAAATCAGCGTTGAGTAACCATGAGAGACGCTATTGTAAAGAGACTTTTTAGACAGCGAGTAATAAGTCGAGTTAGCACTCGTTCTCGTTGTTGAGACGACGTTTGAAGCGACAACTGCTCTAGCATTTTTTAAAGACGTTTTTAACTTGGTAAAAAATGTCTGCGAAACTTTCTCTCTTTATTTCACGAACCTTCTGACCACTGTGTGAAAAAATGTTTCTATGACATTGGACGCTTCATGTGACCAATGTCTAAATTTAAAAAAGTGGGGTATCCGAGAACACCCTTAATTTTGTGTGGAAGGATGATGACGTCTGCACACTGCGCGATATTGCTCAGCACCACCAACGAATGATGGTCCTGGGTTGTATCTCCAATTGAATGGTGCATCAACAGTTGTTCCGTAAGTGTCGCGACAAACGGCGCAATACGCTTTTAGAAATGTGATGTCGTCTGCCATTGGGAAGAGCGTGTCGAGTTCACCAAGTCTTTTTAAATGCTCTGTTGTTATGAGACCACAAATAATGACGTGAATGCCAGCTTTAATGTATTCACGGGTAACTGACAGATCGGGGTACCAATGGCCTTCATCAATGCCGATGACGTCATAATCGGCTATCTCGGAAGAACTTGGAAGGTTGGTGATTAACTTCGCAGGTAAACTGTCTGATCCAACAACAATAGTCCGACGATGCGTGGAGAACGCGTGGTCAGTTCGCCTGGTGTCGCCTGCGTTGTTCATGTAGAGGACTTTGAGCCCTGATTTACTTAACGTGATTAACCTACGAAGAGTCTCTGTTGTTTTTCCTGCGAACATGGGACCAATCACGATTTCCAGTTTACCAACTTTTCTCATGGTTACTATACCCCCAGAGAAATATTTTTTTTATTCTGGTGGAAACTGTCGCTCGTTGTTGAATATCCGCTGGAGCTCTAAGTTTTCAAGATGGGACTTCGAGCTCTCGTGTCTCAAACGATGCAGTGGGTCGTTGGTAACCACACCGCATGGGTAACAGGCGTACGCGCTTTCGTCTCTCGCAAAGTGTCTGTGGGCGGGCGAGAGTACGTGGTCCCTGATATCATCCGCACCCAGTATCTCATTACACCCCACCTTGCAAACGTGAACGTCGCGTTTTGCGGCGAGCTCTAGCCACGCTTTGGCTTTGGTTGGGCATGGTTTCCACATAAGGGTCGCTAAGAACACTTGGAGGAAGTTACCGAGTAATGTAGCGTTGGACTCACGAGGGTTGTTCAAGTAGACATCACTCGCTAACATAAGGTACTTGAATGGTGAGTAACACCACACAGGGATTATGCTAGCTAACACACCAGCGAGCTCGTTGGCTCTGTCTTCTCGAAGATCGATCCAAGCGTCGAGAAGATACCTCGTATGGCGGACCTGAGAGCCAAGCCGTTTTGGTGGCCCTTCAGGGTCGGGGTCGAACATTGTGTATGTTGAGAAGTACTCGTTTAAGACGATAGGTCCAGAGGCGCCTTGTAGGGTGGGCACACTGATAAAGGCTGTTCTCAACATGTTGGCAATATCTTCTTCGCTGATTTCTCTGGCTTGAGTCATTATGTTATACTCTCAGAAAAAATCCCAATTTTTTAGTGCGTTTGGTCTAGAACTGTGAGACACCTGTGAGGTCAACTGTGAGACACCTGTGAGGTCGACTGTGAGTAAGATAACACGTGATAATGTATTAGATGGTTGAAGACTCACAGACGACTGACGCTAAGATCACAGCTGATGTGAAAAGTGTTAAGGTAAAGGACCCAAAACGCGTCGCTGCTGGTAAAAAGTTGGCTGAGATATCGAAAGCTGCGAAAGAAAAGAAAATGCGTGAAATGATAGTCAACGAAGAACAGGGTGGTGAGTGGAGCTATGGTTACATTGTCGGAACACTTGGTGTTATCATTGCCGCTGCTTCGTTGTGGTACACAATTAGCAGTGAAAAAGAACCTGTGAGTACCGCACCAGCTAGTGTGTCAGAAAGTCATAGAACTCGTCGTCCAGCGTTAGACACATTTGATTCTTGAACAAAACACACGACAATGTATATGACTGCGATCGATCGAAAAGAACTTATGAACGAATTGTATGATGCGCTACTTGTCACGACTGGTGCTGTGGCAGTGAGTATGATTTCTAAAAAGGCTTTGGGAGAACCATTGGGAACACCAGAGACTGTGAAAGGTACAGTGAAACTTGCTGCAGCTGTTGGTGCAGGAACGTTGTTAGTAAAATGGGTGCAATCGAAAAAGTGGATACCGACAGATCCATTCAAATCAACGTAAGTTAATGGTGAGTGTTGTGGCTGGAGGGATATTTAATGCAGTGGCTTTTGCAGGCGCTGGCTTTATGTTTTCAAAGTTTAACCACTCAGGTTATGAAGCTGAGATGGAGAGACACAACCATGCGTTGGAACAGTTAGCCAGCGCGAAAGAAGTGTGGTATGAAAATGAAGTCGCTAAGAAAGATAAGATCCAGCGTTTACGACAACGGCTCTCAGATGCTAATGCTGACATCAATGACACAAACCACGCGTTGGAAGAACTTAGAAGCGTAATGACCATACGGTACAGCGGACGAGTGTTCACTGACCCCCCGAAGATTGCGGATTACTACCAACCGAGTGCGGAAATGAAGGAATACCAATTGTTGTTTGTTAGCGCGCTAGGTTTGGGTAGTGGAATAGCGCTACGGGTACTAGTTCGGTGAAAAAAATATGTTGGAGTAGTATAAGAGTGATGGACAAACTTATGAGGCAGATGAGTTATGGCTTGACAATTGACGAAATCGCGAGTGAGACGCAAACTGAGTGTGGAGACACCTCCAGGCTTTACTACTGCTCGGATTGTGACGTTGTGAAACATCTAAGTGACTGCGGTGGGTACGCGTGTCCAAAGTGTGGCGACATCGAATGGGGTTACACTCAGAGTTACAGCGACATGAGACTCACGCGATTAAAAAGCGTTCACAAACGGTCTTGGTGGATGGGGAGGAGACTGCGGAACGTTGTGAAGGGTGAGCACCTTGAGTTGATAAAAGAGGACTTCCTGAAAGTTGTCAATGTGTTGCACTCATGCAATTTGATAAAGGGTAGAAATGTCAGCAGATACGGATACTACATTATTAGGTTGTGTCACAGAAGACAACTCGAGACACTCAAGAAGGTGCTTGACCTCAAAGACGGGAAGGTGAAAGACTTGTTTGACAACAATCTGTTTGGGGTGGTGTACCCAAAGCTGGGATGGTGTGAAAGTGGCGATATTTATTACAATGAGTGGGCTAAGAAAAAAAGTGTAGTGTAAGTATAAGCCAATGAGTCGGACTGTGAAAAATTCAGTGACAAAAAGACGGGCGCATAAGACGAGTGCAGCCGTTGCCAATTCGCTAACAGATGAAGCGACCAACGTTCACGGCTTCTTTAGAGATCAGGAGGGACAACGTCTAGTCGAAGACCTCGCACCGTCAACACATTTGTTGGATCGAGCACTGAGAGGGTTCACAAGGTCTTATGGAGTCGAGGTAATTGACGACAGAGACATCAATCAGGTAAGTGGTAGTAGAAGTGCTGTCACCAACCTTTTGAGACGTGAACTAGGTGAGACCAATGGAGTGAAAGTGGTGGAGACAGTCAAGGTCACTTTTGAGAAAGTTTTAGAACTCAATAAGACCACGTACAAAACTGCCTACTTTAACAGCGAAACGTTCGTCGTCATTAACGAGCATGACATCGAGGGTGTTGCCAATCGTGGATCGGAGCAGATTTTGACACGGATAGCTGGGTGGTTATCTGAGGGGTCTGGATGGACTATCGACAAAATAGATGCGCACTACGTCAATATCGCTATTTACAGACCTTTGCATGGGAGTAGCTACATTGCGTTGCCAAAGGAGCTGTGCAACAGTATGAAGGGTCTGATAAATGTAAATAACGATGATGACAACGAGTGCTTTAGATGGTGTCACCTTGCACATAAGTTTCCTGTTGGAAAAAACTCTGACAGAACGTCAAAGTACGTCAGACATGTCAGTGAGCTGAGTTATGACGGAATTGACTTCCCAGTATCAGTCAAAGACTACAACAAGATCGAAAGGGCAAACGAAATTAGCATCAATGTTTTTGGGTACGAAAATAAGCAGCCATTCCCTGTGTACGTTTCTAAGGAGGCGTATCCTGACCATATGGACCTACTGTTGATAACTAATGACGTGGGCAACAAGCATTATGTGTACATTCGCGATTTCGACAAATTCATGTACCGTCAGACAAAGTATAAGGCGAGAAAGCACTTTTGTAGGTATTGTTTGCAGTGTTTCACCCGCGCGGACGTGCTTGAAAGTCATATTGAAGTGTGTTTGGTCATCAATGGGAAGCAAGCTATTAAAATGCCACAAAAAGGTGCGAAAGTGAAATACGAGAATTTTAGCAGACAATTAAATGTACCATTTGTGGTGTATGCAGACTTCGAGGCTATCACACAGAAGGTGCACACAGCGACACCATCAAGCGAGTGTAGCTACACAAGTGCTTACCAGAGGCACGTTGACTGTGGTTATGGGTATAAACTGGTTTGTTGCTATGACAATGAGTACAGTAAGCCAGTAAAAGTGTATCGCGGTGAAAACGCAGTCAACAAGTTCATTGGGGAGATGTTAGAAATTGTTGAGTATTGTAAAAAGACATCTGAGAGCCACTTTAACAAAGAAATGATACTGACTGATGACGATAAGAAGAACTTCGACGAGGCTAAAAGTTGTCATATTTGCAGTGTTGAGTACACTGGCGCTGACGTTAGAGTGAGAGACCACTGTCACGTGTCAGGTAGGTATAGAGGGTCCACGCATCGTGAATGTAACGTGAACTTTAAGTTGACCGACAAAATTCCTGTGATCTTTCATAACTTACGCGGCTACGATAGTCATTTCATTATGCAGGAGATTGGCAAGTTTGGCCAAGACATAAATGTGATACCGAACAACATGGAGAAGTACATGGCGTTCATGCTTGGAAAAAACTTGGTGTTCTTGGACAGCTTCCAGTTCATGGGTAGTGGTCTAGACAACTTGGTGAAGAACCTACCAAGAGACGCTTTCAGATACACGTCAGAAGTGTTTCGTGACGAGGGGTTGGCACTTATGACAAGAAAGGGGGTTTATCCCTATGATTATATGGACTCCTTTGAAAAATTCGACGAATGCGAGCTACCCTCTAAAAAGGACTTCTACAATATTCTGAATGACGCAGATATTACGGAAGAAATGCATGAGCACGCTTGCGATGTGTGGGACTACTTCGACGTTGAAAATATGGGTGAGTATCACGACCTGTATTTGAAAAGCGATGTGCTCTTGCTTGCCGACGTTTTTGAGAACTTTAGAAAGACATGCCATCGCGAGTATAAATTAGACCCGTGTCACTATTTCACGTCGCCTGGATTGGCTTGGGATGCCATGCTGAAGATGACTGGAGTGGAGCTTGAGTTATTGTCCGACATCGACATGTTCCAGTTCGTAGAACTAGGTATGCGTGGTGGTGTGAGCTACATATGCAACAGACATGGCGTGGCGAATAATAAGTACATGGAAGGGTATGACAAAGAGCAAGAGTCGAAGTATTTGATGTACCTTGACGCCAACAACTTGTATGGGTGGGCAATGAGTCGAAGTCTACCCACGGGCGGCTTCAAGTGGTTGACTGAGAAAGAAATAGAAAAAGTTAATCTGCACGACTATCACAACAATAGTAAAAAAGGTTTACTGCTCGAGGTCGACTTGGAGTACCCAACCCATTTGCATGACCTACACAACGATTACCCGTTGGCTCCCGAGAAGATGGAGATAACCGTTGACATGTTGTCGGAGTACTGCATGAAAATCAAAAATAAGTTTAACGTGAGTGTTGGTGGTGTGAAGAAGCTGGTGACTAATTTGATGGACAAAAAAAAGTATGTGTGTCACTACGGAAATCTGCAGTTGTACATGGATCTTGGATTAAAAATCAATAAGATTCACAGGGTCCTGCAGTTTGACCAGTCCAAGTGGCTAGGCAAGTACATCGACTTTAACACAGTCAAAAGAACTGCGGCTAAGAACGCTTTTGAGAAGGACTTCTTCAAGTTGATGAACAACAGTGTGTTCGGAAAAACGATGGAAAACTTGAGGAAGCGTGTGGACGTAAGATTAGTGACCACTGCGGAGAAATTAGAAAAGCTTGTCTCGAAGCCGACGTTCGTGTCTTGCAAAATATTTAGCGAGAACTTAGTCGCTGTCCATAAGGTTAAAGAAACGTTGACACTAAATAGACCTGCATATGTGGGTATGTGCATACTAGACTTGAGTAAAACGCTGATGTACAATTTTCACTACAATTATATTATGAAAAAGTACTCTAGCGACACCTGTAGATTGCACTTCACTGACACTGACAGTCTGTTGTACTCAATCAAAACTGGCGACGTTTATTCCGACTTTATGATGGAGTGCGAAAAGTTCGACAATAGCGACTATCCTGCAGACAGCCCATTCTTTTTTAGAGAGAATAAGAAAGTTATTGGGAAGATGAAGGACGAGTGCGCTGGAACGCCAATTGTCGAGTTCGTCGGGTTGCGCAGTAAAATGTACAGCTATTTGAAAGAGGGTGGAGGTGGCGGGAAAACCGCTAAAGGTATTAGAAAAAAATATAATTAAAAAGGTAATCAGACACGAAGATTACAAAAGCGTGTTACTCGAGCAGAAACAGTTGCGACACACAATGAAGACCATTAGAAGTGTCAAACATCAGCTAGGTAGCTACGAAATTAATAAAGTGTCGCTATCCTGTTTTGATGACAAACGATACCTTTTAGAAAATGGTATTGACTCCTACGCGTATGGTCACAAAAACATTGAAGTGAGAGGCGAGGCGACAAATGCTGAAAATAGTGAACAAACGGACTAATTAATTATTAACAGGTGGCAATAACCTAATTTGCATAACAGGTGGCAATTTTATCACGCGTGAGACACTTTTACGATACATAAATTTGTAAAAATGTTGAAATGACTATTTTTTTAAATGTGATTTGACAAATTTGTGAAAATGTTGAAATGACACTTTCTATTTTTTAAATGTGATTTGACAAATTTGTGAAAATGTTGAAACGGCACTTTCTATTTTTTAAATGCGATTCGACAAATTTGTGAAAATGTTGAAATGACATTTTCTATTTTTTAATATGTGAGAGTGGGCTCGTACCACATTCTATTTTTTTAACACGCGAAAATGTTGAAATGACACTTTCTATTTTTTCCTAAATGTAATTTGTGAGAATTTTGAAACGACGCTCTCTATTTTTTTAAATATGGCTGAAATGGTGCCAAATTTAGCGAGAGTCGCTATTTAGTATAAATTTGGTATTGTTTCGCTAATCTCGCATGTGTTTGACATCAATTTAGTAGAAAACGTGTGAGAGGTGTCTAGATTGACGAACGATCGCTGTAGTAGTATAGCAACTAGGGCTGCGAGCTTATTCGACGTCAATCGTGAATATAAACACCAAAACATCACCAAATTTGTCGAGTCGTGACTTGGCCAAATTTGGTGATGTTTTGGTGTTTATATTCACGGTTGAGGTCGATTGAGCTCGCAGCCCTAGTTGCTATACTACTTATCTATATATCTATCTAGCCATGAATATTTGTATATATCCATATAGCTATGAATATCTACTGTATATATCCATATAGCTATGAATATCTACTGTATATATCCATATAGGCTATAGCTATGAATATTTGTATATATCCATCTAGCCATGAATATTTGTATATATCCATATGGCTATGAATATCTACTGTATATATCCATATATCCATATAACTATGAATATTTGTATATATCCATATAGCCATGAATATTTGTATATATCCATATAGCCATGGATATCTACCATATATATCCATCTAGCCATGAATATTTGTATATATCCATATAGCCATGAATATCTACTATATATATATCCATCTAGCCATGAATATTTGTATATATCCATATAGCCATGAATATCTACTATATATATATCCATCTAGCCATGAATATTTGTATATATCCATATAGCCATGAATATCTACTATATATATATATATATCCATCTAGCCATGAATATTTGTATATATCCATATAGCCATGAATATCTACTATATATATATCCATCTAGCCATGAATATTTGTATATATCCATATAGCTATGAATATCTACTGTATATATTCATATATCCATATAACTATGAATATTTGTATATATCCATATAGCTATGAATATCTACTGTATATATCTATATATCTATCTAGCCATGAATATTTGTATATATCCATATAGCTATGAATATCTTATGAATATCTACTGTATATATCCATATAGACTATAGCTATGAATATTTGTATATATCCATCTAGCCATGAATATTTGTATATATCCATATGGCTATGAATATCTACTGTATATATCCATATATCCATATAACTATGAATATTTGTATATATCCATATAGCTATGAATATCTACTGTATATATCCATCTAGCCATGAATATTTGTATATATCCATATAGCTATGAATATCTACTGTATATATCCATATAGCTATGAATATCTACTGTATATATCCATATAGGCTATAGCTATGAATATTTGTATATATCCATCTAGCCATGAATATTTGTATATATCCATATAGCTATGAATATCTACTGTATATATCCATATATCCATCTGGCCATGAATATTTGTATATATCCATATAGCTATGAATATCTACTGTATATATCCATATAGCTATGAATATCTACTGTATATATCCATATAGGCTATAGCTATGAATATTTGTATATATCCATCTAGCCATGAATATTTGTATATATCCATATAGCTATGAATATCTACTGTATATCCATATATCCATATAACTATGAATATTTGTATATATCCATATAGCTATGAATATCTACTGTATATATCCATATATCCATCTGGCCATGAATATTTGTATATATCCATATAGCTATGAATATCCACTGTATATATCCATATAGCTATGAATATCTACTGTATATATCCATATAGGCTATAGCTATGAATATTTGTATATATCCATCTAGCCATGAATATTTGTATATATCCATATAGCTATGAATATCTACTGTATATATATCCATATATCCATATAACTATGAATATTTGTATATATCCATATAGCTATGAATATCTACTGTATATATCCATATATCCATCTGGCCATGAATATTTGTATATATCCATATAGCTATGAATATCCACTGTATATATCCATATAGCTATGAATATCTACTGTATATATCCATATAGGCTATAGCTATGAATATTTGTATATATCCATCTAGCCATGAATATTTGTATATATCCATATAGCTATGAATATCTACTGTATATATATCCATATATCCATATAACTATGAATATTTGTATATATCCATATAGCTATGAATATCTACTGTATATATCCATATATCCATCTGGCCATGAATATTTGTATATATCCATATAGCTATGAATATCCACTGTATATATCCATATAGCTATGAATATCTACTGTATATATCCATATAGGCTATAGCTATGAATATTTGTATATATCCATCTAGCCATGAATATTTGTATATATCCATATAGCTATGAATATCTACTGTATATATATCCATATATCCATATAACTATGAATATTTGTATATATCCATATAGCTATGAATATCTACTGTATATATCCATATATCCATCTGGCCATGAATATTTGTATATATCCATATAGCTATGAATATCCACTGTATATATCCATATAGCTATGAATATCTACTGTATATATCCATATAGGCTATAGCTATGAATATTTGTATATATCCATCTAGCCATGAATATTTGTATATATCCATATAGCTATGAATATCTACTGTATATATATCCATATATCCATATAACTATGAATATTTGTATATATCCATATAGCTATGAATATCTACTGTATATATCCATATATCCATCTGGCCATGAATATTTGTATATATCCATATAGCTATGAATATCCACTGTATATATCCATATAGCTATGAATATCTACTGTATATATCCATATAGGCTATAGCTATGAATATTTGTATATATCCATCTAGCCATGAATATTTGTATATATCCATATAGCTATGAATATCTACTGTATATATATCCATATATCCATATAACTATGAATATTTGTATATATCCATATAGCTATGAATATCTACTGTATATATCCATATATCCATCTGGCCATGAATATTTGTATATATCCATATAGCTATGAATATCCACTGTATATATCCATATAGCTATGAATATCTACTGTATATATCCATATAGGCTATAGCTATGAATATTTGTATATATCCATCTAGCCATGAATATTTGTATATATCCATATAGCTATGAATATCTACTGTATATATATCCATATATCCATATAACTATGAATATTTGTGTATATCCATATAGCTATGAATATCTACTGTATATATCCATATATCCATCTGGCCATGAATATTTGTATATATCCATATAGCTATGAATATCTACTGTATATATATCCATATATCCATATAACTATGAATATTTGTGTATATATCCATATATAGGCTATAGCTATGAATATCTACTGTATATATCCATATAGCTATGAATATCTACTGTATATATCCATATAGGCTATAGCTATGAATATCTACTGTATATATCCATATATATCCATATAGCTATGAATATTTGTTCATAATGAGAACGAGAACGAACCTGAGGTTTCCTTGTAGTACTCAATCTTGGTGGGGGTCTCTAAAATGAATTTAAAACACAATATTGAATTTACAAACTTCGATCAAATATTCAAACTTAACGGCCACTGGAGGTCGTTAAGCTTCACTCGCGTCATCATTAACCCTTACAAATGTATCCGTTGGATATATTATTCACTGGATAAGTTATTCAGTCTTTGAACAACCGGCCCTAGTCTGAGTAACCACCGTTCTTGCATCATGTATATTTGATTTTGAAGCAACTTGCTGGTGGGGTATGTTCGGAGGTAAACTTACCGATGGGGGGAGTGTTCGGAGGTGAACTTACCGGTGGGGGAGTGTTCGGAGGTGAACTTACCGGTGGGGGTATGTTCATTATTCGGAGGTGAACTTACCGGTGGGGGGACGTTCGGAGGTGAACACGATGTTCCGCTTTCTGAGTAAGAGCGTGGAGGTAATTGCGGTGGCTTGGTTTTTGTTGGACCAGCAGAAGTCGGCAGACCAGTTGGGGAGTCTGGTTCCGAAATTAGCGAGAGTTTTGCTGGCTTAGGAGGTACTCTGGGTGGAGCAACATTACTTTCTGCAGGAGGTATCTACGAAACAGAAGGAACGTTGAGTAAGACAGGAAACAATTAAGAATGGAAGTGAAGTAGTAAATATATTCTTTAGACCCGCCATGACCACATCATCATTCATAATGGTATTTCTTACCCTAGGTAGAGGGCGAGGACGAGGTTTAGCACTGGTTTCGTCGACATTCCTCTTCAACGTTCCATCATCCTCACAGATGGAATCTAACGCTGAGGTACTCAGTCGTTTTACAGTTCCTCCTGCTCCACTTTCTGTCTCCTTTTCTGTCTCCTTTTCTGTTTCATTCAAGCTGCAAATCACAAATCCTCAATTTTCATTCAAGCTGCAAATCACAAATCCTCAATTTTCATTGGCTATCGCAGGAGTTACTACGGAGACTGGAATGACGTCAGCGACTAACCAAAATCGTTACATTTCGTAATTATTCAAAGTATAAGCAATTGTTTCTGAATTATTTTATAAAAATAATAGAATACGTTTGCTTGGGTCTCTATAACGTGATCGAAACACTCGTGAAGTAATAAAAACACTCGAGAAGTAATAAAAACACTCGAGAAGTAATAAAAACCCTCGTGAAGCAATAAAAGCACTTGAGAAGTAATAAAAACCCTCGTGAAGTAATAAAAACACTTGAGAAGTAATAAAAACCCTCGTGAAGTAATAAAAACACTCGTGAAGTAATAAAAACACTTGAGAAGTAATAAAAACACTTGAGAAGTAATAAAAACCCTCGAGAAGTAATAAAAACCCTCGAGAAGTAATAAAAACCCTCGAGAAGTAATAAAAACACTTGAGAAGTAATAAAAACCCTCGTGAAGTAATAAAAACCCTCGTGAAGTAATAAAAACCCTCGTGAAGTAATAAAAACCCTCGTGAAGTAATAAAAACCCTCGTGAAGTAATAAAAACCCTCGTGAAGTAATAAAAACCCTCGTGAAGTAATAAAAACACTTGAGAGTTGAGAAGTAATAAAAACCCTCGTGAAGTAATAAAAACCCTCGTGAAGTAATAAAAACCCTCGTGAAGTAATAAAAACCCTCGTAAAGTAATAAAAACACTCGAGAAGTTGGGAAAGTACTCGCCTCGGTGGCTCCTGCTTCTCCCTACACTTCTCTCGTGTTACCTCACTCGACCACGTTATAGAGACACAGGCAAAGGTTTCTATTATTTAAATAGAAATAGGAAAGCAATTTTTTATTTGTTATATATTAGATAAGAAGTAACTCAAGCAATCATGAGATTGTAATATTTCCATTAGACTACCATTAAGTTTCTACTAATAGAATATAGTTCGATGATCTTCCTTAATTTTCCAGAGCTACCTTAGTGGCTTGGCAAACGCCCATTACTTACTTTGAAGCAGCCTTGGACGAACCATCCTGCCCATCAAAGTCATTAAGTAGCTTATTAATAAGGTCGTCATCATCCTAAATTGAATGCAATGGAGAATCACCAGGGTTTAATAACGTTTTTCTTTACTTATTAAATAGGGGCTTACCTCAGGACTTAACAGAAATCATTTGATTGCTAGTATTAATTCATGTTAGGATGTGGAGTATTCCAATAAAGCATATCAAAAAAGGCCTGAGTTGTATGTTTGGCATGAATTCTGATTTAAACAGCGGTGAAATATTATCATAACATTATTGACATCAGATGCGTGAATTGATCGTCCAGGTTGTTGTAGTCTTGAGAAAGACTATTGTAGTGATCGTCCAGGTTGTTGTAGTCTTGAGAAAGACTATTGTTGGTGACTGACGT
Organism: Chrysogorgia sp. JL179-B06; assembly: GCA_035772405.1. Classification (NCBI taxonomy): domain Eukaryota; kingdom Metazoa; phylum Cnidaria; class Anthozoa; order Scleralcyonacea; family Chrysogorgiidae; genus Chrysogorgia; species Chrysogorgia sp. JL179-B06. The sequence goes on from JAYKKM010000357.1 coordinate 681,133, forward strand.
TTCGACGGCCTCAGCGGCGGTCATCTTCAGAGTCAAGTAAAGCGTGTTTGTCAGGGTTTGCCTATATATACGTCTGGTTCATTACCTCATCGTTTGTTTGTGTCGTAATCAATGTGAGTGGGTCTTGCGTCATGCGTTAAGCGTGGGTCAATATTGTTCGTCATCAGTTGTTTGTGTCATAATCAATGTGAGTGGGTGTTGCGTTATGCGTTAAGCGTGGGTCAATATTGTTCGTCATCAGTTGTTTGTGTCATAATCAATGTGAGTGGGTGTTGCGTTATGCGTTAAGCGACATCGATGAAATCGATGGTATACAGGAGATTTTGTTGGACTAGAGAGATTATGGGAATTGAAGAAAGGAGAAAGTTTGTATTACCTCGGGGTAAGAAGATTGACCAGATGGTTGAGTTTCTCGTTTTACCAACGGTCCCAGTTGAACCATTCCTACTACAAAAAAAATTATATTGGACACAAGATCAAGTTTTTCGCACGCTGGATGAAGGTTATGGAAGGACCTAAAGTCATAACAGTATTGACAAACTGTATATCTTTGTTGTCGATAGCTTTGTCAACTTACAATTACATTCGGAGTTGGTCCTCGCTATGTTTTTCGCCGTATTCTTTTTCGATTTAATTCTTGTTAAGACATTAAGCTCCTGGTAAGGAATGTAAGGTTAGCGATGTTAGTTGTTACACACATTTTGTCCATGTCTTCAGGTGTGACGCGATGTTAGTTGTTACACATATTTTGTCAATGTCTTCAGGTGTGACGCGATGTTAGTTGTTACACATATTTTGTTAATGTCTTCAGGTGTGACGCAATGTTAGTTGTTACACACATTTTGTCAATGTCTTCAGGTGTGACGCGATGTTAGTTGTTACACATATTTTGTCAATGTCTTCAGGTGTGACGCAATGTTAGTTGTTACACACATTTTGTCAATGTCTTCAGGTGTGACGCGATGTTAGTTGTTACACACATTTTGTCAATGTCTTCAGGTGTGACGCAATGTTAGTTGTTACAAACATTTTGTCAATGTCTTCAGGTGTGACGCAATGTTAGTTGTTACACACATTTTGTCGATGTCTTCAGGTGTGACGCGATGTTAGTTGTTACACACATTTTGTCGATGTCTTCAGGTGTGACGAGATGTTCGCTTGACACGACAAATATACAAACCAACCTGATTATCATCGTCGTCGTCCTCATTTTCATCGCCATTATAAGTTTGGTACAAAGACTTCTCTTCCTTTTTGATTGCAAAGAAGTCAATCAAGCCTTGTCCCTCTTTACGGGTAAGATTTTGACAACAAAATGGATGCTGAAAAGGAAATAGTTCACCAATAAAATGGCTGTCCATTACCGAACAGACATTGGCCTACCAAACAGACATTGGCCTACCAAACAGACATTGGCCTACCAAACAGACATTGGCCTACCAAACAGACATTGGCCTACCAAACAGACATTGGCCTACCAAACAGACATTGGCCTACCAAACAGACATTGGCCTACCAAACAGACATTGGCCTACCAAACAGACATTGGCCTACCAAACAGACATTGGCCTACCAAACAGACATTGGCCTACCAAACAGACATTGGCCTACCAAACAGACATTGGCCTACCAAACAGACATTGGCCTACCAAACAGACATTGGCCTACCAAACAGACATTGGCCTACCAAACAGACATTGGCCTACCAAACAGACATTGGCCTACCAAACAGACATTGGCCTACCAAACAGACATTGGCCTACCAAACAGACATTGGCCTACCAAACAGACATTGGCCTACCAAACAGACATTGGCCTACCAAACAGACATTGGCCTACCAAACAGACATTGGCCTACCAAACAGACATTGGCCTATCAAACAGACATTGGCCTACCAAACAGACATTGGCCTACAAAGTCCTACCGACAACCATACCGTGAGCAACTTCTCGGCGGGAGGTCTTTTCTTCGGATTTTTTTGCAATGACATTTTTACAAAATGGTGCATTTCGTCAGACCTATTATCGAAAGAAAGAATTTCATTTGTCACTTTTCCCATAAAATAATTTCACTATTAAAATGTTGACTACATTACATACCATTTTGATTTGTTTTTAAGTGTCGGTGAAGAGTAACTTTTCTTGGATATAAGGTACAGTGCTCTGAAAAAGAAGACCGATATTATCTGGCAAAAGTTCAGACGTCACCGTAAATATTTTAACGTTCTTGATACAACGTAAACTGTTAAGGGGAACTGTAACCAAAAGGCCTTTAAAAACCTGTAAATAAACCTGTAAATAAAAGGCCTTTAAAGTGCCACTACGATGAAAATGCACCCCCGTCTTTTAGATTTTCTTTAGCATAGAATAGTATTTCAGGGTCGAAAGTGATCATCGATGTAAAAAAACCCTAAAAATGGTATTTTGAAGTAAGTATTTTGAGCTCTGAAATCACTATTATTTAGGCTACCATTACTAAAAACGTGTTCCAAGTGAGCCCGCAATTTCAAAAGGTAATATTGTTTGTGACGTCAGATTCTCAATGCTACGCCTGAATTTCTGTCGAGGTTATTTGTTTTCTTGTTTTTTTCGAGAAGTAGATGAAATATCCAGCCTTTCAGACGAAGAATTTGAAAAAACGACCTTGATTTACTTGAAGAATTAGCCACGTGGAGTCTTCGCGTTGAGAATCTGACGTCACTTCGTTACGCTGGTCAAGAACATGAACGATTAATGGCGGACATAACAACTCCAGATTCGGAGTAAGAAAAATAATACTTGCCATCGTCGAATCGCAAAACGGTTTCGACCAAGTAATATTTAGCAGCTCTGCTTTATAAATACGTAAAAATATCGATAGGTAAAAATTTGATCGTAGTGGCACTTTAAGTATGTTTAAGAAAGGAGAGTCAACATAATGCTACCTCATTGGATGAAGATCAAAGAGTGGGGGTTGTAGTTCAGCCAACTCAATGGCGGTGATCCCAACAGCCCAGACATCACACTGTAAAAAATATAAATAAACAATTTATTAGAAGTATCACAACCTGTGCTATCTCAAAAGTTACAGGGACGATTGAATGAAATCAAGAAGAAAAAATAACACTACGACATTCTTTAAAATTACATGCTAAATTCAGAGCCTTAAATTCCTTTTTTATCTCTATCACCAAAGATGGCCTTCGCTACGATAGATATTCCAAGCCCAAAAGACATGTAGCACTATTTTCATATTTTTCACAAGATTAATGACAATGTATTTTATAAAATAAGGTGTCCTCTACGCACGCTCTGATTGGCTGGGCTCCGTGTCTTTATAAGAGGACAGAGATCATGAATGACGTCATGATTTCTGTTTGTGTTTTTTAACTTGTATTTTTCCTTCTTATTTTATAAAACAAATAAAACATACAGCTCCTGTGCATATGTACTCTTATAAAGACACGTTTGACGTCATTTGAACACGAAAGAAGTGTAAAGGCACTCGGCTATCGCCTCGTGCCTCTACTCAACTTCTTTCGTGTTCAAATGACGTCAAACGTGTCTTTATAAGAGTACATATGCACGGAGCTTTATGTTTTATTTGTTAAATTAAACATTATAAAATAACCGGAAGTAAATGAGCGAGTACACGCTATCTGATTGGTTACTGAGCTCAATACCGTGCATTATAACTCAATAAAGCATAAGCTGACGTGTTCTTCGCGTAGATTTTGTCGTTTTTGACGGAAGTCAAAGAATACCTGGATACAAGGCTAATCAAGGTACTAACACAACAGAATGTTTTAAATGCAACGTTTAGTGTATTTTCATCGCTAAAATCGCCAACGTGTTTTCAATAAAGGCTTCCTAGCAACGCACATAACAACGCCTCTTATAACAGGTAAATCTACATTTTTCATGTCTTTATTGTTAATAATAATGGTGTTCTTTTATAAAAGAAATAAAAACTTTGTCTTGTGCGATTATCGAGTTATAATGGCACTCGAGAAGCTAGTAAAACACTCGGCTATCGGCTCGTGTTTTACACGCATCTCTCGTGCCATTATAACTCGATAATCACACGCGACACGTTTTTATTTCTTAACTAAGCAAAAACAGTGTTAAAATAATTATATTATTTTTACTAAATAAAGCAACTATTGTACAATAAAAGATAGACTTTTTCATCTGGATATGCCTCGTCGGTCCTGGAGTTCTAGACATAGCGTAGTTTACGCCGAGTTACGTAATTTGTATAGATTTGAAACCTTTGAAGCCGTTCTTTTTCACAATCTCTATACCGAGAGACATCGCATCTTCATTTTCTCTTTCTTCAAACGAGTTCTTTCTGCTTCTATAGTGCTGCAAAATCATCTTTTTCTCGACGCAGCGATTGCGTTATAGGTGTATTCATCAAAGTGAACCGTGATACTTGTGTGCAGAAATCGTAGAAAGAATTGTCGCCGTAACTTCTGAAAATAAATTTTACCTTTTGATCATAGCCTCCTGTTCTTTCGACAGCAGCAACTTCTGGAGCCATCCTATTAGTACATGAAACAAGTAAAGAAGTCAGGTGAAGCAGATCCAAATTCTAAACTCGCAACTTTCACGGCCTCTTGCAGGGTGAACAAAGCCATTCTTTGTCGCCATCTTCATAATTCTGTCTACAACATTTTGACTAATCTCGAATTAAGATTATTGTCTTTTGAACAACTGAGCCATGGTCGCTAGTGAAAGTCTGGTTAGTTAACAATTATTCACGGAAATGGAAGTGGATAGAAATGGAGGTGGATAGAAGTGGAGATAGAACCGAAATGAAGGTGAATATTTTTGCCTAACTGGCGTAAAAATGAGGTGAAACTAACGAAGAGGTAAACTGCGGAATCTGAAGACGAAATGAGCGTTAAAAACAGCGAAGAAAATGCTAATATATAAGGAATGCTAATAAGTGAATCCTACTAAAAAAACCTTATAAACTTTTCTAAATGCCATACCAGTAAGGAGTTCCTATAAAGGATTTTCTTTTAGCGATACTAGCTGTGATTTGAGCGGATATACCAAAGTCGCCTTAAAAATGAGAAACAATGTGAGAAAGTGCGAGAGACTGAGAACGAGATTATCGTAAAAAACGGAAGTGACGTGTCGCCACGAGGAATATAAGGGTTTTATCTTGAAGTTGATCTCGTGCGACCTTTGTATGTGTGTATATTGTGTAATTGTTTGTGAATAATTGTTAAAGAAAACCCAACGAATTTGAGTTTAAATAATCTAGATGGTCCTTCGAGCCGGATTTCAGCCGTGAATGTATTAATCTAACTGATTTCGCATCCTGGTGCATGTTATGTAATCACGGAAGTAACAAAGAGCATCCATGAACAGATGTCCCTATGTTCTCAGGAGTACATTCGCTACATAACATGCACTAGGATATGAAACTCAGACGTATATGCAATTCATTCCACATAACATATTTCCTGTTTACGACTCTTCATTATCAAGAAATAATCGTAGCATGTAATATGGCTTCTAACGGATCAGGTTTTCAACGACAAGCCTTGAGTGAAAGGCACTTATAGTCTTACCTAGTTTAACATCTCCCAAATGTGTCAGCAAAATATTGGCACCCTTTAAAAGGAATGGAATAACAATATAACTTAAGCCCATTATAACCGGACAGCGTAGTGTGATTATGCAAATTAAAACGTTGTTAGCCATGGGTACTGTGCCCTAACCTTTTGTAAATTGAAGTCCTGTTTATTAGCAACAAGCAACCTGTGAGTTATAAAACATGTTGTGCTGCGTAGGCAGTGTAGAAATACAAATCAAATATCTAAAAAGGTTGGTGTACCACCGAAATAGCGTGTAAGTAGTCTAACGTTTCGAGCGAAGGCCCTTCGTCAGAGAGTGAAACGTTTCACTGTGTGACAAAGGGCCTTTGCTCGAAACGTTAGACGACTTACACGCTATTTCAGCAGTACACCAACCTGAGTTAATTATTCCCATGCCTTTTAATTTTCAGTATACTTACATTAAAATAACGGTTTTAACTACAATTTCGTAGTCAAACTTGAATAGTTGTTTGGACTACATCTACAGTGATAGTAGTTTTAACTACGAAATTGTAGTTAAAATAACAATGTTGGAAAGACTATGTCAAATTAATAGAGCAAAGCATATTTTAGATAGAAAAACATTGACTTATTTGATCAACGCTCTGGTTTTTAGTAAGCTCTATTACTGTTCTACCATATGGTCGAATACATCAAAGAAAAACATCGCAAAACTCCAAATGGTTCAGAATTTTGCAACACGTATCATCACTGGCACCAAGAAATATGATCACATCACACCATCTTTAAAACAGCTTGGCTGGTTACCAGTTAGTTATATGTTGCGCCTAAGAGACACTGTAATGGCTTTCAAATGTATTAGAGGCATGGTCCCACCATATTTATGTCGTAAGTTTAAGACTAGGGCACAGTTACATAACCTTAACACTAGGCATAATGGAAAGCTAGATATACCTTTATGCAGAACTGCCACAGGACAACGCTCCTTTATCTATCGAGCTACTTCCATATGGAACAGTTTGCCGGAATGGTTGAAAAACAACAATTTTACTTTGCAAAGTTTTAAATACGAGTTCAGAAGTATTTTAGTTAAATAATTTATTGAGGAACATAGCTGATCAGTTTTTAATATTTTAACATTCTAATATTTAGTTCTATATTGTATATTATATCTTTAATTAATATCATGTAATTGGACACTGAAAAACCCTTTTGGGAGTGTTTAATATTTAAAGTATTCTATTCTAGTTGTTTTGACTACAGTGATAGTAGTTTGGACTACAAGTTTTAGTTCAAACTCTAGTAGTAAAAATAACTATATGCAGTAGTTGTTTTAACTAAAGTCAAAGTAGTTTTGACTACAAAATTGGGGTTAAAACAACTACGACCAAGTTACTACATTTCAAATAGCTAAAGTACAAATGAATCGAAAATTAAGTTTATCTTATTTGAAAGAACTCTTAAAACAATGAGGAATAACAACTTACAGCTCTTCCATATTTCACTCAGTTCTTGAGATATTTAAACTTATGTGATATTTAAATGAGTTGATCTATGACGTACAGTAGCAAGTTGTACACAACATTAGAAAATCATGTATATCTTTCCAATATTATTGAAAGAAATCACTCAAAACTACAGCTCATGAAACAAACCATTAAAGAGAAGCGATTGCGATTTCAAGTGATTGCGTTCAATAATCTTTAAGATATACAGGATTTTCCAATGTTGTGTACAACTTGCTACATCATATATTATCTCATTTGAATATCACCTAAGTCTAAATATCTCAAGAAGTAAGTTAAATATGGAAGAGTTGTAAATTGTTATTCCTCGTTGTTTTGAGAATTCTTTCAAATAAGATAAACTTAATTTTCGATTCATTGGCACTTTAATATTACTCCACATCTGTGGTTATTTGTAGAACCTGAAATTGAATAGTGCAGTGTACTGTTTAAGTAATAAACTATATACAATTTTTAAACATAACAATCTTATTATTTATATCAAAACCTTGATATCTCTGTGAATAAGATTCTTCTTGTGTAGATAATCCAAACCCTTTTAATGATAAAAATCAACCAAAAGTTACTAAATAACTAGTTTAAAGATGTGTGACTTTTTACGGGGGATTATATTCGGATAAGCCTGCGTCGCATCTATATCGTGTTTCAAAAGGCCGGATGCAACGCAGGCTAATTGTTGGAGGAAGTTTTGCGTTTCAATATTTGACGTAACAGTTTATTTTATTTTGTAATGTTCACTTCATGATTATGAATTGCGAGCAATGGTTTACCTTCACTGTTTGCAGACACATATAAGCAATTTGCTTTTCTGTTAGAGGTCCAGTAACTAAAAGATTGAACGGATATCCCAGTTTATTATTAATTCCCAACTAATTAATAATGTCACAACTTAGCATGTCTTACAATATAGTCTTATATGTCTTCAACGTCTTACAACATAGCGTAACGTCTTACAACTTAGCGTAACATCTTACAACTTACCGTAACGTCTTACAACATAACGTAACGTCTTACAACATAACGTAACTTTATTTTTTTTGAGGTCCGTAACTCAGGTCCATAACTAAAATAGAGCCTTTTGATTGGCTGAGTACGAGGTCCGTATCACACCAGTACGGACCTCTCGCAACTTTTCGCGCCAAAAAATTGCAATTTTTTTTGACTTTGCTCGAAAAAAATAAACACGTTATTTACCGTTTTGGTCGGTCCGTACTGGAAAAATATTTTCCCTCAGTCTCAGAAGCTTCTGAGACTTCGGGAAAATATTTTTCCAGTACGGACCTCCCAGCCGGTAAATAACATATATGTCTTACAACATAGCGTAACGTCTTACAACATAGCGTAACGTCTTACAACATAACGTAACATCTTACAACATAGCGTAACGTCTTACAACATAGCGTAACGTCTTACAACATAGCGTAACATCTTACAACCTAGCGTAACGTCTTACAACATAGCGTAACGTCTTACAACATAGCGTAACGTCTTACAACATAACGTAACATCTTACAACATAGCGTAACGTCTTACAACATAACGTAACGTCTTACAACATAACGTAACATCTTACAACATAGCGTAACGTCTTACAACATAGCGTAACGTCTTACAACATAACGTAACGTCTTACAACATAGCGTAACGTCTTACAACAACATCTTACAACATAGCGTAACATCTTACAACATAGCGTAACGTCTTACAACGTAACGTAACATCTTACAACCTAGCGTAACATCTTACAACTTAGTATGATGTCTTACAACGTAGCGTAATGTCTTACAACGTAGCGTAACATCTTACAACTTAATATGATGTCTTACAACGTAACGCAATGTCTTATAACATAGCGTAACGTCTTACAACGTAGCGTACGTAGCTTAACGTCTTACAACGTAACGTAACGTCTTACAACATGTCACAACTCAGCATGATGTCTTACAGCGTAACGCGTACTGTCTTACAACATAGCGTAATTTCTTACAACATACTGTAGTGTAACATCTTAGTATCTTACAACATAGTGTAATGTCTTACAACGTAGCGTAAAGTCTTACAACATAGCGTTATGCCTTACAATATAGCCTTACAACGTAGCGTAATATCTTACAATGTAGTGTAACATCTTACTAGAAATACGTACACGCAATAACCCCTCACTCACCTGTTCTATCAGACAAAATTTTTCTATTTTAAAATTATTTCAAAGAATATATTATATGTTTCGCAATCAGAATGGTCCCCAGTACCCCTCCGTCGCACGCACTCTATTTATTCTACTGTATATAATTATATAATTATAATTCTATTCAATGATATACTCGACAAGGGGGGCCCTTCATCAAAGTAAGATGTGAAAAAATGCTGACCATGGGCTGTAGAAGTCTGGTACTAAATTAAGCCATAATGAAGCCATGTGTAATAAGTAATAACATAAGGTTGTTTCTGGCAGGGAAAAAGACTACATTTCTCACGAAAAGTCACTGATTTGTGATTGTGAAATTTCAAAAAAATATTATTAAAAATTGATAACTTGTATATCAAGTGATTAACTGACTAGAATGGTTGTGTGACCAGGTGTCTTTGACACCTCACTATCCTAAGTTGTTCAAATGATTGGGGGGAACATCCCCATGCCCCCCCCCTGCCTCACACAGTATTAGCACTATAATTTTTAACATAAAGAACATGACTTATATATTCACCATGATAAATATCTTGCAATGATCCACCACTACAGAACTCCATTGCAATCCAAAGTTTCTGTTTTCTATTTTGAAGCATACGTTGCAAGAAAGCAAATAGAAAATTGACAAATTGCATTTGTATGTTAATGTCATCAAAACATAAACTCCAGTTACTCTTAACTACCTATATAGTGGGTTTTACTAAAAGCAGGCCCACGATCTATGGTCCAACCATAGGTCCACTGTCCGACCATAGGCACGCTGCCCGACCATAGGCCCGTGGGCCAGCTGCCCGACCATAGGCCTGTGGGCCAGCTGCCCGACCATAGGCCAGCTGCCCGACCATAGGCCTGTGGGCCAGCTGCCCACCTGTAGGCACACAGCCTGGTGATTTGGTTAGCAGTTCATTCTCACTCCAGATTAATTGCAAAATGGACAGCCATTCCTCATATAATTTAGGGCCACAGATATTGGACCGCGGGCCTGTTTTTAGTAATACTCCCATAGAGCAGTGACATACCTTAAGTAACTACCTATATAACGCACTATATAGCACTGACATACCTTAAGTAACTACCTAATAACTACCAATATAGCACTGACATACCTTAACTAACTACCTAATAACTACCTATATAGCACCGACATACCTTAAGTAACTACCTATATAACGCACTATATTTTCATGTTTACATTCTTGCATCAGAGCAATTTCTTGCTGAATGATATCAAAGTCATCGCCTATAAAATGAAAATGCATTATTGGGTCATTCCAGAAAATATCCATACTCCCCCCACTCCCAACAATAATTTAAGCAAATCTGTAGTTAATTTTACCCCCTCGCCCTTCAGACAGAACAGATTTCCTCCATGGAGGGAGCATGGATCTTTTCTGGGATGACCCATTAAATCTTCAAGTGAACTATTATCACCCACATGTAGGAGTGAGTTATAAATGTGCAAAGCAGTGCCGGGAATGCAATACTATATATTTGGACCTTTGGACCAAAGCAGTGGGGAATGTAATACTATGTATTTGAATTATCTGGCTAAAGGAAATCATATGTAATTTTGTCCTGTTGTCCCCATTGGCATGATCAAAATGTTCTCAAATATCATTCTGTGGACCCAATGGCGTGACCACAATTTGTTATCTCTGCAATTTAAAATTTTCCCCTTATAGTCCCCTATCACCTGTATTTACATTTTTCCCTGGTCCCGCTTACTTTATTTTAGGGGCCCTAATTAACTATAATAAATAAATGTACTATAATAAATACTTGGGAGGATTTATGTAGGCTAAGATCTGACTATGGTTTTTATGAGTTGGTAAGATTTATCCAATTTATTCTTCTGCCTGGAGAATTCTGGATTTTCCAACCAACTACACCATTTTTATGAGTTATTTCCGATGAAATGAGAAAGTTTAAATATATAACTTTACAAGCGTATATTATCATGCTCAGGTTGACCAATTATTATGGGTTTTCTAGGAGTTCTATGATGTACTTCATCATACAGGCATGTCCAATCGTATGATAGCAGTACAATCTCTCATTTCGTCCCACCTCTCGCGGATACTAAAAAAGATCATCCAGAAGACGATTGCTTGTGGGAAGAGGTCACAGAACGTTTGGGATAAATGGACTACCATTAGAAAGGATACCAACAGAAGAAAGGAACATTTGAATATTTAAATATACTGATATACATAATATGTATATAATTTTGGCCTGGTTTTAAAGCAAAGTCAGTACCATTATTGGCTAATGCTGGCCAATACCTAAAAATGCCAAATGTCAACCAATAATATTGGTCCATTCATATGTTGACCTCACTTTTAATCTCAATTACTGTTTGGGTAGATGCTGTTGTATTCTCATTTTACAATAGCTCTCCATGGAAACAAAATATATTAAACAAAACTGCCTTCCCCCACTTGCCGTATCCTGCTTTATCAGAATCAAGAAAAACGGACAATGGCTGGCTAAATATAGTACACTGCAACAGATTAAATTAAAAGGTCACTGTTATTTAATTAAATTAGTTAAAATAGATATGATATATACCTAAATACAGTAAAACAAATGTAGTTTGATTTAGGATTAAGCACACAAGAAATCCCTTTCGTAGAATTATAAATTAAAGACGCGGCGGCGACATGAATTTTAATACTCGATATTTCTATTGTTGATAAACATTAGATTAGATATGAAATGATATCAAGGAATCCAGTCATCACAAACCAACAAATCATTAGTGTCAGTGAAGAAAATCGTGATTGTCTTCTGTGTGTGCCGCAGAAGACGTACCGCAAATAATACCAGGAACAACAAATAGATTAATTAATATTTCGAGACAGTACACCGACAGAAAGACAGAACGTTATTTAGTTCACCTGGTTCTATCTTAATGATTTTCACAGCAGCAAGTTCGCCAGTCGAGATGACACGAGACTAAAACGAAGGGAAGAAAACGAACAAGATGATAGCGAGGATGAGGACAATGTAAATACATAAATGGTCAACTGACAACGAATAACTAGGGGTATAATTTATAATACTGTAACGTCTGTAAAGTTGCAATTAAAGAAAGACTTTATGCAATCTTTTATATACCTTGTAAACATCACCGTATGTGCCGCTGCCGATTTTCTGTATCAGCTCAAAAACCTTGCCAGGGTTTTCACGGGATATTTTAGCGCGATTCATGGCCATAAAACGCGGCTACAGTGGCAAAAGCTTAATAATAATAGTTCAACCCATCCTCCACGGCAAGTTCATTATGAACACAGGCTTCCTCTTTCGCAGCGTCAAGTTCCGTCCGGCTCAATAAACCTACGGGGTACAATATCCCAAGGTGTCGTTACTCCTCCGTAAAGAAAACAATATGGCGACGAATCGATTCAGCAAAGCTGATATTTTATACCGAAGTATAGTACGAAACACGTTTTTTAGTCAAGGTTGGGGCAACTTGAATATGTTTAGGAATTTACAGAGACTAAAAGCTGACTTATTTGACAGTGAAACGTTTAAGAAGATGGTTTCTGTAGGTGTGAGTAGTGTTCAAATCGATAAAGTTCACGAAGTGAAATCCAAGCAGGATTCTCATTCAATTGTGGACGGGCATTTTGTGTCTCCCTTGGTGAATGACTACCCGGGACTGCTTCCGAAAGAGAGCGAAGTTGCTCGATTTCAAGCAATCATTCCGATCAATCACACGGCGAAGAAATCACCGATGTGTATCCAATTGGCTGGCACAGGCGACCATCATTTCTGGCGAAGAAGAAATCTTGTGGCCAAGCCACTTCTCAAAGAGAACTCAATTGGCTCTGTCCTACTTGTCAACCCCTACTACGGATGTCGAAAGCCTAAAACACAAACCAGATCTAGTTTAAACTGTGTAGTGGATTTGTTTGTGATGGGGTGTGCATTGATTGTGGAGACATCTGTGCTTTTGAACTGGTGTGAGGGACAGGGCTATGGACCCCTTGCCCTTACAGGTGTGTCAATGGGTGGTCATATGGCATCACTGGCAGCAACCTTTGTTCAAAAGCCATTAGCTATTATACCTTGTTTGTCATGGTCTACAGCATCTCCTGTCTTTACTGAAGTAAGTTAGACTGATCGCGACTGTGAGTTGTACATGGTACATCAACATGGTACCACCATGATGGTATGTCAACATGGTGCCACCATGATGGTAAATCAACATGGTGCCACCATGATGGTGCATCAACATGGTGCCACCATGATGGTACATCAACATGGTACCACCATGATGGTACATCAACATGGTGCCACCATGATGGTACATCAACATGGTGCCACCATGATGGTACATCAACATGGTGCCACCATAATGGTGCATCAACATGGTACCACCATGATGGTACATCAACATGGTACCACCATGATGGTACATCAACATGGTGCCACCATGATGGTACATCAACATGGTGGCCACCATGATGGTACATCAACATGGTACCACCATGATGGTACATCAACATGGTACCACAATGATGGTACATCAACATGGTGCCACCATGATGGTTGGTGCCACCATGATGGTACATCAACATGGTGCCACCATGTTGGTACATCAACATGGTGCCACTGTGATGGTACATCGACATGGTACCACCATGATGGTACATCAACATGGTACCACCATGATGGTACATCAACATGGTGCCACCATGATGGTGCATCAACATGGTACCAGCATGATGGTGCATCAACATGGTGTCACCATTATGGTACATCAACATGGTGCCACCATGACATCAACATGATGCCACAATGATGGTACATCAACATGGTGGCACCATGATCGTACATCAACATGGTTGCCACTATGATGGTACCTCAATATGGTGCCACCATGATGGTACATCAATAATGTGCCACCATTTTGATATACATATGTATATATTCTTAATATCAGGATATATCTAAGTAATCTTTCCTTTTCTTGTTGCTAGGGTGTTCTTAGCAAAGCTGTTGCTTGGTCTGTTTTAGAGAATCAACTCAAAGATTCAGATTTTTTTGACGAACTCCTTCATATTTGTCACATAGCTGAAGTAGATGGTATCAATGCGAGAAACTCGTCAATTACCAATACAGAAATAAACAACTTCTCGTCCTTTCGACATTCATCATCACATGTCAGTAATAATACAGGAAACTTCTCAAGCAAAAGTTACATGTCTGAAAATGAGTCCATCAAAGACCATCTGGACTTGAAATCTAGTGGAGATCCCAATAAACCTAGGAAATACGAAAGAGCCCACAAGGTTATGAAATATATTTTGGATACCATGACACATTTGGCATACTACAGGGAACCAGTTGACCCTAGTTTAGCTGTGTTTATAGCAGCACGTTACGATGGTTATGTTCCAAGGGATGATTGTCCTTCACCTTTAGAATTATGGCCTGGTTGTCAAGTGAAATACACAGAATTTGGTCATATTGTTGCAGCGTTGTATAAACGGGATGTGTTTAGAAAAACTATTGCAGAAACATTGAATAAAATATCCTAAAATATTGAATTTCATTATTACATATTGCAATCCTCTCTAATATTAATTATATATTATATTGTATGACATAATATTTAATTCATAGTTTTTATTGTGAAATAATAATTATTTAATATGATTTAAAAGAGTGTATAAGAGGTCTAACATACAAACTATTTTGACAGTACAACAACCTGTTAGAGTTAATTATTTTAATAAATATTTTGCACCATAAACACCCACCAAGCACGTAATTCCACTACAGAAAGAAGTCGTTTGAAGAAAGAGGCACTTCATCTCTATATGAAGTAAAGATGCAATGTCTCTGTAAATAAATTCACTCTCTGCTTTAAAAATAAAAACCTTCATCTCTACGTGAAGTAAAGATGAAATGTCTCTGTAAATAAATTCACTCTCTGCTTTAAAAATAAAAACCATCTCTACGTGAAGTAAAGATGAAATGTCTCTGTAAATAAATTCACTCTCTGCTTTAAAAATAAAAACCATCTCTACATGAAGTAAAGATGCAATGTCTCTCCTTTAAAAATAATGACTGTGAACTGTGGAGAACCAAGGCTCGTTTGCAGTACTTAAAAATGTGGTACTGTTCGGATGAAATACGTAGATGGAAAAATGAACCTGAAAAGTGCTTCCTGGGATATTTAGAAGTGACCAAATGCAGGGACGCCGAGAGCCAAAATAGGCCCAGGGCAGGTGGGGTTATGGTCTTTCACTGGGCCCTAAATGCCCTAGCTAGCTTCATTCATGTGTAAGATTTGCGTGATGTAACCTCGTTTCTGGCCCCTTATTTGGCCCAGGCACTAAAGGAGCAAGCGAAATATATAAGCTCTTCACTGCGTTAAAGTTTAACGATAATGCTTCCACGGGATGTAATAATCAAAAAGTCCATTACACACAAATCGTTAAAAACAACGAAAAATTAACCACTTTTACAACGCAAGTTTTACTGGCACTTCTGGTATTCCATATTTCATGCGATCGAAATTCGCGCTCCTAGCGTTTTTTGGCCTTGTTGTCAAATGATGGTTTAGGGCTTCATTAAAGTAAATAGCATGAGATATGTGACCAAAATCAACTAACCCAACTGCCAAGTGTAAATCCCTATTGACAAAGCAAAGATATAATTTGTCGCAGTAATTTTAGAAATCTGACAGATTATGGCTTACTCAATTCGGATCGGCGTTGGCACTGAATGGAACTATACTTGTGTCAGCGTAATTTATTTAAAGTGGATAACGTAGGATAATGTTGCCTTTTTCATCCGAGGATCATGCTTAAATGCTCGACTATTAGTGAAGTGTTTATCACTGTTGCGGTGAACGCAGACGGCCAGACTGGTGAAAAAAAACTGTATGCATATATTGGTCTCGGGGCGTGATTCCATAATCCTTTTTGCCAACTTCTTTCGCGATTAGTATTCAATTGCTTCTTTTTGTTTCCGCTTTAAATTTTCAATAATCATTTGTGTGGACTTTAGAATTAAGAGCCGGCTATATTTAATGTTTTCTATATCCGATAAATAGTTCCGACTTCCTTCATAGACCGCCAGTTGGCATATTGCGAGTTAGTGATGTTGCTGTGGACTACATTAAAGTTTGAGACTGCAAAACATTTGAATAAGACTGCAGAACATTTGAGGAATATATAGATCTGTGGAAGTAAATGCCAAAAAGGATGTTGTGACTGCTAGGCGTGATTTTATACAAGGAGTGGTGCCAGTCGGAAATTTCAAACGGATGTGAATACTTCCGAAGCGGCAAGCGAGTTGCGAAATGGAAGCATCGAGATCTGAAGCTGTAACACGGTTGATAAATCCCAGAAAAAATGGCGATTATTGGAAATACGTGGCAGATTTTGGGCATAGTATTGATGATAAGCCTGCTAACATACAACAAGGAAGTATTAAAGATTATGATATGCAAGACGACACACTGACGACGGAAGTACCTCCTAGTACTGGCTTCCGTAGTGGTCTTACCAACACCCGAAAATACAATAGGTATAGAATTCGTTCAGCCCCATCTGTTGGGTCTAACCAGGCGGGTAGTTCAGGAATCAAACGTACAACATCGGCAACCGAAATTAGGACTCGTTTGCTTTGTCCAAGAGGATTACTGATCGCTACTGAACCTCCAAAGTCCGGGGAGACCTATCGCCTTCGATCAAATACGGATGTTTTCACGCGAACAAAAGCCATATCTTCACTCGAGATGCGAAACAAAAGAAACGACGATAGCTCAAATGACGATAGTTTGATGAACAATCTGAATCAATCAGATAACATATTACAAAAGGTAAACTTGTGTTCTGCAACGTTTCAATCGAGGCGAAAGTGAAACACCTACATCCCAACCCTTTTCAAGTAGCGGTACTTAGGTATTTCTGTCGACAGACTCCACAACGTTCCGGTGCGGAAATACATAAGCACCAATAATTAAGTATTTTTTTAGGTGGCTCGATAGTCTAAATCATGAGAAATTGCATTTTTCCGCATAAAAATGTTTGTAATGCAGATCTGAGCTTCATCGTGGTTCATTGCATAGCTCTAGTGATGGTCTTGTTTACTGAAAAGTTTTATACCCTCAAAGTTTACCTGAGTGGAGAATTCGTGTTTCCAATAAATTCAGAAAACTAATTTGCATAAAATCTGCCGCTTATGATCATAAACACAATTTCTCTACTGATATACAAATGCTACAAGTGTGAAACGTTTCAATAATCAAGACCACCACTAGAGCTATGCAATGAACCAAAATAAAGCTCAGATCTGCATTACAAAACGTTTTAAGGGGGAGAATTTCTCATGATTTAGACTATCGAGCCAAATACATCTCATTTATACCTAAGATTACATCCAGAGCTTGAGTAGATTTAGCTTTAGCAAGATTAGTTACCCTGCCCTAGCAATCCACCCACGCCAGCTCATTTTACAGCGTAATCTCCGTCAATTCGATTGCTTATTAGATTTTAACACATGAATATACTCTGTAATACACTTATATAGGAGCATGAGTCTATCCTTGTTGAATTGGAGGCAGTAAAATACGAGCGTTGTCTTCTTCAAAAGGAAAATAAAAGGTTGCAAGACGAGCTTGATAATCGCAACAAAGTGATTGACCACTTGATTGATTATATGGTACGTCATGTTATATTGTTTAAAAACACTTGAGAGAGAACTTGAGATATTAGAATAATCTCGAAATTTCTGAACGAAAACCGGCTTAACTATAGTAGTGTAGCCAATCACATTGCAGTATTCGCATTAGAATATATAATATAATAATAGAATTTAGAATAAAAATTAGTTTAAATAATTTTACAATAATAATTGTATTCATCGTCTATCTAGAAATCAAATATTCCAAGTGTAGGAGGACAATTTGGAGATCTTTTCAGTGATGTCGACAACTGAATATCATCGTCAGACCAAAACAGCAAAACGAACTCGCGAGTGTACAAATTGATGAACAACTCGTGCAGATCTTATAATTTATACGTCCTGAGAAACGTTGGTAGTGAAAAATTGAAAAGGAATTATACGAAGAAGGGATACAGCCTCCTCTGCGAGCAGGATCATCAAAGTTTAACCTGGAGAGGGAGAAAGTTACGTTGGCCTTATTAGGGTGCTTACAGTATATAAGCAGGTGTGGCGGTACGCTGAGATTGTACCGTGCTGAGATTGTCCTCGACATGCGGACTGACCGTTTGGGCCTGTAATAATTGCTCATTTTCATACACCGTGCTTTTGAAGAAGATATAATATGTCGGTAGATATAATACAGTAAAGGTTTCTCGGATAATTTTGTTCATTAGATAAACTTGTTTATTCATGTTTGTTAAGTCTACAAGTTCTCGACTTCGATGCTCACAATGTTCTACAAACAGTTTCGAATTTGCATGTGGTGTTTATAAAAGTAACTTTGTTATGAATACGATATTATATTGTTCAGGTTGAGAGTCCGCATAGTAATGATGTTGAGTTATCAGTTATTTTTATTTCAGTCAATGATAATTTGTAGTTGATGAAGGAATTTTCGCATATACCAAGATGCTCTGCAGTGTTAATTCTTTTCGATAAAGTGCAATCGGAATTTGGCAAAAGTTGGTTGAGCGAATTGAGCTAAGATTACAAATTGCACATTCTGAAACTATCATGAATTTGCTTCAAAAGGTTTGCTTGCCTGGTCATTAACATTCGATATGTCAGACCTTTCTTGCGCGTGCTGAGATTACAACCACTTTTCGAACATGCGCACAAAAGAATATACAATCTAGCACGGTGACGATCTCAGACCGCCACACCGGGATAGCCCAGTTAGCCGCGGGATGATTCGCTTTACGAAGTTCTTCTTACGCGGGCTACTAGAGACCCAAAATAATATTTCAAAGTAGAACTGGCTTATATGTTTGGCTGTATAGGAAGAGTATAAGCTTAATTTAAATAATTTTTTTGGGTTGAGGAAAGATTTCCGTACTCAAATGTAAAGCTCCTTATATGTTGTGACTGTAGTTCCCCTTCTCAAGTTATTTAACGTCAACTATATCATTTTAAACAGACGTTGATAAAACGAGAAAACATCTTTATACAAGTTTGTTGAAAAACTTAATCAGAATCAATCCTGTAATACTGACAACAAAATAAGTAATTCTCCCTAGCCAAAATAATAATTAAGTATAGTTTCTCCTCTTTGTTATAAACTATAAAGCAATGGCATATTTACATATGCTCGCTCGATAATTCCGAGTCAATTGAATTCTCGGGGCAATCCGATGTCGACGCTAAGAGGCCTTGTTCGTTAAGTCTGACGTTATCTTGGTTTCTTATCACCTGCATTGCCTCATTACTAGAGAAGGCAAATAAAGACTCGTTACACTGCTGTGGTCTCAAGTATGCTATGTTTTTGGTGTCACTTGCGCCTTGATTTGTTATCTGCGCTACTTTGGGCCAACGCGTTGCTTTCTGTTTGCCACCTTGCGCGTCTTGAGTCATTGAAGTACCAGCTAAGGGTAAATTGGATGAGGCTGTGGCGCGGTGATTTTTAACAGACCCTGGTTGGGATTTAATGGAAGATGCTGACTTGACACTTGGTGTTTTGTTGTTCTTTTTCCCGTGTCTTTTTAGTTTATTGGATACTTTTCTCCCTGTATCTCTTTTCTTCTTGAGTGCATCCATTGCGTTGCTAATGAGCACTAGGTCGGTTTGAATGGTCGCCAAGGTGCGTTCGTGTTTCCCTTGGAGCTTCATGACCTCTTCAACATTTCCAAGTATCATATCCAGATCAGATTTACTCCCCTTACCAAACCTCTTGCTTAGTCGTTCGTCCAAGATCTTTTTCATTTCATTCAGGTCGTCCATAATCTGTCTCATGACTCTCAAGTGAGACACGTCTTCACCGACATCATCTTCGTATTGTAACACCTCGGGACTGCAGTGCAAACGAATGTGGTCGAAAATTGTCCGTCGCATCTTCTTCGACATGTTCCGCTCAAGGGTTAGGATCGTGTACGCTCGCTGCATGACAGCGTTAGCTCGGGCGTTATCGTAAACTCGGTAGAAAGTATCAGAAAGCAATGCAATCAGAAGGTTTAGGATGATAACGTGTGAGAAAGTTATGTAGGAGCCACAGAGGAACCGCGCCATTACTGAGTCAGCGGCCTGGAGTCCTTCGAAGTTGTAGTCATCAACAACAGTCATTCGAAAGAGCTGGTAGAACAGATCAGAGACGTTCGTGTAGCCTCTGACCGGTACCGGACTTATACCACCGAATATCATCCAGAATGCAGCAGAATAGGGGATATAGAACACTAGGAATAGGAACCCCCATTTTAGGATATCCCCGACCATGTGGGCCAACATGACGACAAACGGTCCAGTGGTTTTAAATGGGCGCGCATACTTCATGATGCGTAACCACAGTACGATAAGTAACGCAGCCGTGATTCTTATGTGAACCATGAATGTGAGAGGAGAGTGTGCAAAGTATTCAACGAGATGTGATGCGACGGTGGCAAGGAGCATTGCGCACGTGATCCATTCAAGATAATTCCACGAATCATGAAAGATCAACGGTTTGTGTTCGTCTAAGGATTTGATTTCTTGATCCAAGTAGCGTCGTTCCTCTGGCCACTGTGGATGACAATAACACATATCTTTCTCTATTTCCCTTCTTCGCCACGCCACCCAGCAACGATGGTCGTGACGACTGCGCCACGTGTGCCATAACAGGCTCCGTGTCTCATACACCGTCAACAAAAAAATCAAAATCTCGAGCGTGATTCGCCACCAGGCTTCTTCGAGCGGACTGTAGCGCGTCTCCGGGTTCTGCGGCAAGGTGACGCCAAGCACTGTCCACAAAATGGCGTAGGTCGTGTTTAACACCAGGTCCAACCAGGCGCCAAACTTCCCAAACTTTTTCCACTTCACGTTGATGAGTCTTTGAAAAACAGGATGCATGATCAGCTCGAACTGTTTATAATGAACAGCGACCTCCAGTGGTGTCTTTGTGTACGTGGTCAGTAAATCATTTTCGTCATTAGCGCCATTAAGGTAGCTCAGATAGTAATACTGTTTTCGGTTTGTTCTGTCCTTCGAGTGGAGCTGTCCCAGAGCTTCTGCTGCGATCAATGGCATTTTCTGAATGACCATTGAGATGGCAGATGTACCTTCGCTGTCGTGGACGGCAGCAGGAGCACCTTCTTCCATGAGGATCTTCACGGACTTTGATCGATTCAATTCTGCCGCAACCTAGGAGAGAATTCGAAGAAGCAATATTAGTCTCGAATTAGAACGTGTGACGCAAATTAGCTTAAAGCTTGTATGTTTAACTCACCTGTAATGGTGTCCTATTCTTGTGATCCCTCGCATTTATGTTTGCTCCGTACGACAGTAACATTCTCATACACTTCACAGCATCATTCTTCGCTGCGTAGTGTATCGGACATTGATTTTCACCTTTAGTGGCTGCTTCGTGATCAGCGCCATGTTGAATTAAGAATTCCACCATCTCTGCATAATCCACAGCAGACGCCACGTGCAAAGGGGAACGACCAAATTTATCTGACTGGTTTACGTCGGCACCTAGTTGGAGAAAACCAGCTCATTATGAAACATAAAACTTGAAGTATTTCATCCGATAGATTGCTTTCAAAATTCGATGACCAGAAATGGAAAGAACTAGTCAGCCAAATTTGGAAACCAGTAGTGATAATTTCGAAATCATATTTCAAAAAAACAAAGCACCATTACATCTTTGAAGCTAGAGCTACTGCTTAGTATTAGGTTATCTGATTGAAGTATTAGGGGTGTTGGCTGCAACCCGGGTTCGATTCCTGCTTAGTCCGCAACTGAGAAGAGTGCTTCCAGGTTTTCTCCGGGTAGTCCGGTTTCCTCCTGTAATAGCACTGGACCAATGAGGGTGGCCCTTACTGGACCTCTAGGAAAACAGTTTAATGACTGATAGGGTTATCCAGTATAAATAAAAGTTAGTTAAGATAAGTTAAGTATTAGCTTCTTACCTTGGTCAATGAGAAACTTAGCAACATCAGTGTGCCATGATCTAGCTACTTCGTGAAATACAGTTTGCCCGTGTTTATCCGTCGTATTGATCGACGCACCATTCTTCAGCAATGATTCCACGAAATCGTAATCCATTGTATCACCTGCGTCATTGGAATTGGCTAATTTTGCGAAATAATGCAACAGTGCATGATTGCGTACTTTACCAGGAGTTCGTCGCCTTAATGACGTAGTTTGGCAGTTCGAGTCGTTTTCTTCGTCTAGTTCGCTTTCTAACACGGCATGCATAGGGACGTTTGTCTTTTTACTAGACCCTGCAGGATGATTATTCAGTAATACTGTTTCGTAATCTTTCATACGACTGTTGTATTTCCTGTTCGATGATAGATCTCGCCATTGTTCAGTTACTGTAGCTGTATTGTGCTGTACTCGTTCCTCCGTGTCGGCCATTTCTGCATGAAATCCGTTAGCGTAAATATCTCGTGAAGTGTCGCGCGGTGGTCGTATGTGTCGCGGTTTCGGAGTAAGTATGGCCTAAAACACAGTATAAAAAATATTATGCTTGCTTTACGCAGATATCTCAACCAAGTCGACAAGGATAAAAGTTAACATTTGACTAGAAAAATAGCCATCTATTCAAGTCAACAAACACCCTACCATAGCATAACACCAACCATATCACACCACACCACACCACACCACACCACACCACACCACACCACACCATACCATACCATACCACACCACCACATCACACCATACCACACCACACCATACCATAACACACCATACCACACCATACAAAACACCATACCATATCACACCATACCATATCACACCAACACCACCACACCACACCACACCATACCATACCACACTACACTACAGTAACACACCAAACCATACCACACCATACCACAACACAGCAACACCACCACACCATAACACACCAACACCATAACAAACCATACCATAACACACCATACCAAAGTAGGGCCAACGTCTCCCGTAACATAACTGCTTTATTTTCATTAACAATAACTAATTCCATATATTTATAATTAGAACAATTTATTTATTGTATACTCTTTGTATGATTTAGAACAAGATAACGCAATCGGAAAAAAACACATCAGCTCTAATGAACTCCTGAACTCAACTCAAAAATAAATATACATCTCGTACGTGTTTTCACAAATTATGTTTTTACGCATCGCCATGAAAAAGTCGAGGACTTTATATCGCGCAAGATAGAAACAAGTTATTTAAAAAGATTATAAGAGAAGACGCCTGCAGGTAGAAAGAAATTGGTGTGATGTATACCTTGGAATATCCATACAATGTACTGACCCTAGACCCTGTTAAGTTGAGCTCTTTTACAGTTCGTTCGCAAAGGTCTTCTCTTTTGCAGTCAGATCTCTCTGGAAATTTACTCTCTCGATTGAGGGTAGCTCTAACCAAATTACATGTCAAATGCAGTTTGGACTTTGTCTCATCGTCGCAAAGCATTGTGTCCATCTGTCCCTATTGTATATAGTCGCTTAACTTTAAAATCAACGTCTGCTTTATACGGGGACCAACTCATTGTACTAATTAAGTTATTTAAAAATTCCAAATTATATAGTTCTCTGGAAATAGACCAGAAGGAAATTGTAACATTGTCAGGAAAATTCTAAATTAAGCGTAATTAACGGGAAATATATAAACTAAATATAGATAAAACTATAGTTGTTACTTTGTATATAGTACATCCTCAATGAAATAGATGTAGTTTATGTCGACTTGACAATAGTTCTATTAGATATTAGTAGAAACTGACCATGGTCCATTACAAATGCTGCATTCTGATTGGCTACTCAACCGTTGTCTATTCGTGATAGAGCATGATGGCGAAACGCGCTCAAAACAATGGCAGAAAACTCTCGTTTTGGGGACGTTTCAGATGAGTTTTTGGATATTTTTTTGGAGAATGCATGATTTGTAATAGTCAACTAATTTGTTTCTACTAAAACAATTAGACAACTCGTCATCATTGTCTATGAGCGAATAGTCAACTCAGGCTTCGCCTTCGTTGACTATTCGCTCATAGACAATGAGGACGAGTTGTCTAATTGTTAAATAGAAATATACATGTAACAACAGTAACAACAAGGTAGGATAAATTATGCATTCTGGTCAATGTCAAAGTATAATATATGTCTAAAATGGCAGACGTATAGTCACATGGCGAGATCCAGTTATACAACTTTGAATGAAGATAGAGGATAGAACTAATATTTATTCAGGATATAGCATTTCAGAACTCAATATTCTGTTATTAGTGAAGTCGTTATTTGTAAAACTAATCTGTATTCAGGATATAACACAACAATATAATTCAGAACAATATTCAGAACAATATTCTGTTATCAGTAAGGGGCCTGCAGTCATTATTTATGGCTGGAGGCCGAAGAGAAAATGGTTGGGTAAAAAAAAAACTTCTCTGAAGGGTTGGGTAGGAAAATATTCATGACTATTTCCCCCCAAAAAATTAAGAGTTCATCATTTAAAATTGGAATCTCATCATTAGTTCTCCTTAGTCATCATTGCACATTATGAGCTTTTATTATTGTATTCCTCTCCTTGTTTTCCTTGGATTCCTGCTCTGCATAGGGAAATGATAATCTGGAAAGTTACAGTGGAATTTGACTGTATATCTATTTGGGTTTGTTATTAAAACTTGTATCGACGATATGCTGGGAATTGGGCTTTAACTAACTTTTTTCTTCTTGGGTTGGGGTAAAAGATTTTTTTACCCATAAATGGTTGGGACGGTTGAACTTTCTGATAATAATTTGGTTGGGTAAAATGTTTTTCCCAGCACCAAATCTATTTCTCTTCAGCCCCCACCCGGACCATAAATAATGACTGGTCCCTAAAGTCGTTATTTGTAAAACTAATCTTTATTCAGGATATAACACAACAATATTCAGAACAATATTCTGTTATCACTGTGGGTCCTGAATATTTTTCGAGTTGTTTTGTAATGACCGGTCGTTACCGGTTTGGCAAGACCGCTCAGGAGCCAATCAGATTGCAGAAAAGCTGCGTTAAGACCGCTCAGGAGCCAATCAGATTGCAGAAAAGCTGCGTTAAGACAGCTCACGAACCAAGCCATATAATAATTTGTTTTATTCGGAATGCTTTGAAGTTTGAACCTCAATGTCATACCAGATTGTATTTTTATCTCATTACTTTGCAGTTCCAATAACTTTAGTTTAGTTTAGTTTATTAGATTTATCACTCTTTTAGGTGAACGGAATACCCCAACAGGCTAGAAGCCCAATTGATAGGGGTTCCGAGGGCCTACGATTTATTCGAGAAGATCTCACTTTCTCCTCAAGGTATAGTGGAGGTTCGACCCAGGATTTGAACCTGTGTCTCCCAACTCATAGACATATGTGGTAACCACTATAGACCGCAACAGTAACTTTAACACTCTAACTTTGTCGAAATGTCATCTGGAAACCTCCTCTCCCGAATACCATTTAAAAATACATTATCAAAAATGTTCCAATGAGAAAAAATGATGTTTGATTGTTGTCCCTGATGCAATATCCTGCTATTTTACCGACCAATGATTTCTCATTATATTAGTTCAAAGCACGCGTAAAATCCTAGTAATGTTTTCTTTGAAAAACACCTTATTTTTATCAGTTGATTATCTCTAAAATCCACATTCAATATGATATGTATACTATGCACTAATATCCTCACCGAACGCATACTGTAAACTTCACTGATTTATAGCTGATTTGACATCCGAATTGTCGTGTAAGTCATGCAACGAGTATCTCGGTAACTGTTTTGATCCTCGACTGGGTTCACATAATTCAGAGTTGTTCAGAAGCAGAATATATCGCTATTGGTTAAAATTTGATCGTCTTGAAAAAATTTTTTTTTGGTGTGTTCTTTTTTAGTTCAAACGTCGTCCAAGGACAAAAAACCTTTCTGTATTTGTGTGATAGCTGAAACTTCAAATATTTCTGGCTTCATCTTTCCGTAATTTTGCCCACAAAGTTTTCAGTAATCCTAGATTAAGATTATCGCCTTTTGAACAACTGTGCATGACAGACGTCCTACACATGATTGTAACCTATAGAGTAGCTAATTAAATACTAAAACGCGCATGGGTTATTTGAGATAGTATACTATAATCGCCTGCCTCATTCCAGTCGCAAATTATGCAATGTTTTCTCGTACGGAAGGGACAACGATTGAATTGGATGCTTGTTTCTACACAGAGAAATAGCAAACTTTCCTTAAGATGCAAACATGATTTAAGTAACCTATCATAAGTGATGATCCTCATGTTATAGAAATTTTCTAGCATTATTCTGCTGGAATGCCTGATCCTGAACACTGAGCCTCCTGCAACCTCGTACCCACTGCTCCTGCAGTGTATGTTCCGCAGTATTTCACTTCTGATAAGAACTCCTATAGTTCATATTATATTCAGTCAACTCTCGCTGTAAGACACACACTCTTATAGGGAACCGCTCTATGCTATTCGTATCAAAGAAGTGTCCACCTTAGACAGTTTTGTTTCAAGTAAAATGTCAATATAAACTATGAGGTGTCCTTCCTAAACTAAGCCGAGGTGTCCGTTACTAAGAGCGAGTTGACTACAATATGCTGTAGCATTGCCCCTGACCATAGTATCGCCTATCGAAACCATATACTATTTATAGTAGAATACATAATTAGAATATCAAGGAATAGCGAGAATCCGGCAGTCAATATGGGTTACATTTCCTTAACCATATCCTATCACCAATAACCTTAGTAATAGCACCAATAGACTAGTAGCGGAGAACTCTGAGATTTGACTGATATATCACATGGGAGGTGAGTATAATATTCAGACCAAACAGACTTAGAGTTGTTGACATATGGTTTTCTATCTTCACTGGTATACGATTATGCCGGATTATTCAAATTACAGTATCCGTCTGCACTATTAGTTTCTATAATATACTAGACGACCAAGCAAACCACTGACTGCGCGCTAATTCCCGTCTCCCGGATAACGCCTCTGAGAAAACGCTACGGATATTTAAAGGATATGAATATATGACCAACCTGGTGTCCACACTGTACCAATATTTATAATGTGTGTCGTCTTACATAACCCCACGGAAGACATGCGTGTCTCATCTCCTGTCGTAAAACAACAGAAATAAGAATGACGATGAAATACAAACAATGTGTAGAGTCACTAAACACTCGCAAGTTCCAAGATATGTTCTTTCGTGGTTAGTACTAACATGTTTCGCGTTTGCGGCCCGCTATCTCCCGCGGAGATATTAATTTGCACGCGTTTAGAGTGACGCCTTTTTGAATCATCGTGACGTCTGTTTTGTCAGTTACGCGAAGGCTACCTTAATTAGTCTAATGAAGAAATTGAGGTGTTGATTCTCGCGTACCGCGGACGTGTGTGAGCCAGTGAAGAATGCCGCTCTGATCAGGGTTCAAAGGGTAAACTGTCAGTGCAGGTAATTTGCAGATTACACATCAGGGGAATGAAATTAAACTGGAGTTATAATGGCACAAAGTTGTGCACGAATAGCTTCTCTGCATGTGAAGTAATAAAGTCATTGCAATCTTTTAGTACATTTCTTCAACTGGCCTACTATACTAGGGGGACTAAGATATCGCTTAGCAATAGAAAAAATATTGGGATATGAAGTTTTGTTTGTTGCCCACCGCTGAAAAGGGCACTCCTTCATGGGAAGCAGAGGCGAAGCCGAGGAAGAGACTAACTTCTCTTTCACAATCGATTACCATCAATGACTGCTCACTCGATGCTGTCGCAATTTCATTCGAAGCACGCGCATTGTGTCGCAGCCCTATATTGGACACTGAAATGTGTTGTTCAATTACTTTAATTGGAGTTAGTTTAGTTTACTTTGTACAATATTAATATTTGTAAATGATCATTTGTAATAATGATGTAAATCCACACCCCTAAAACCAACATATCACTGAAGAGATTTTTAGCGTACTAAAAATACGTCCTCCGCAACAACCCCTCGCGCGCCTGTTTTTATAGTGTATATATATAGTGTATATATAAGCTTTTATAGTGTATATATAGTACAAGTGTAGTACTATTTATAGTACTACTACTGTTGCGGTCTAATGGTTACCACACATGTCTATGAGCTGGGAGACACAGGTTCAAATCCTGGGTCAGACCACCACTCAGGGTCTTAAAAATAATTGAGAAAGTGCTGCCTTTGCAATAATATCAGCAAATGGTAAGACTTTCGGGTCTTCTTTGATAACGACCTTAAATCGTAGGCCCTCGGAATCCCTATCAACTGGGCTTCTAGCCTGTTGGGGTATTCCGTTCACCTAAGAGTGATAAATCTAATAATAATAACACATTCATTTGCCAAATATATGAACAAATTTCCAGTGGAAATCTCTTTATAAACTTTACACTATAATAAATATTAGCCCAAATAGTTCAATTTTGTCGCGCAGTTCCACTATACAGAACAGTAAGAAATATAAATAACTTGTCTCAGACAGGTTTAAAACCAATTGTGTATACAATATATATCAGTCTCTGATCATAAAATGTTGGGAGATCTTCCGTAACGGAAACCTCCCTGCACTAGTCAATTGAAACTACGGACCCCAGGGACTATGCGGGGCTCAAAAATACCGTTCAGTTGTTAAAATACCCGGCTACCCGGGCCTAAAGATTTAGTTTTCCCTGATTTTCACAGTTTTCAATAAGTTTTCAATAAGAAAACAGAACACAAAAAATGTTAAGGCTTTCTATTTGTTTTGCTCATTTCGTCTGGTGGATCTTTCAAACCGACACAACGAATGTGAAACCAACAATAATAGTCTAATTGTAAAAAGCATAACAAAAGTTTGAATTTAATAGTATGCTGAAGCGTCTAATCATCCTAAATCGATTAGTTCCCAGACTCTACGAGTGTTAAATCCCGGCTACACAATCCCCGGTTTTTTCATGTCAGTGGTCAGTGTTAAAATCCCGGCTACCAAAACATCAATGTTTGTTAAAACCTTGTATTTCCCCGACCTCGGCGGCGGGCGGAGATAGGCCCTGGGTACGAGGTTGGTATTTCCCCGGGGGTTTCAAGGAACAAAATCTACAAGCATTAATGATTTCTTGTAGAGGGACAAAGCTCCTCCTCAAGATCAGTAATTCCCTAAGATCTTCGATCAACGTCAGGAGTTGGCTTTCTCTTGGGGTACAATTTCTTATTCAGTGTCTTTTTCGTGTATTTTTGCAGTTATATTGAATTCTTGTACGCAAAACGTGAGATCTTGGTGTACAAAACCGGGTTGGCGTAACCTCCGTGTATCTAATTGGCATGGAATGCACAACCCTGCAGGCTCAAGATGGGACAGCAACAGTTTTTTTATAGACATGCATGAACAAGGATAAACCAAGGATACGAAATTTATTTCAGATATTTGCAGGTAAAATTCACTAATTATTCATTAAAATAAATTGCATTTCATGCATCATTCACATCTGGTTGTTTAGACATTGTCTTTTAGACAGGTTTATTGACATCGATGGAGCTATGTTTTGTCTTATGATAATATATATTTTATTTTTAAGTTCATTTATTGCAACTAATTTCAAACTAATTTTCTGATTCACCCTTCGGATTTTTATTTCTCTCATGTTTCTACAGTTAACAATTAGATCATTCGCAATTTGGAGAAAATGGAATCTCGGAAATTAACTCTTTCCTGACAGGCTGAAAAACATCCAAAATTGAACCACCTCTTTGTTCTATTGATATCTCTTGAAATAACCAAAACTGTTGCGAAAGCTATACATTTTCTGAAAGCCCAATAAACCGGCTTTTACTTGTGCTTTTAAATTTCCCGAACAAAACACATTATGTTAATATAAATTAGCATTAATTATCATAAATCAGGTTGAAAAATTTACATTTTTCTAGAAAAGGCCATCTTGCACGCCCGCGTAGCATCTTGAAAACTGAAAATGCCACTAATCGCAGAGTTGTTTATGAAATCAAATCAAACTTGGCGTGTGCGTGGATCTCATGTTCCTGGCGCTTGTCGAATTTTAATTTTTAATCTT
Source organism: Chrysogorgia sp. JL179-B06 (assembly GCA_035772405.1). Lineage (NCBI taxonomy): Eukaryota > Metazoa > Cnidaria > Anthozoa > Scleralcyonacea > Chrysogorgiidae > Chrysogorgia > Chrysogorgia sp. JL179-B06. The sequence goes on from JAYKKM010000357.1 coordinate 711,604, forward strand.
GCGTTACCGTGTGCCGTGTTTTTCGATTGACGACTTTGCGGGTCTTCAACGACCCATTTTGACTGGGCCGGTCAGGAAAGAGTTAAGAGTGAATAAACTAATTCAGTTTTAGTATAGAAACTGAAGTATCTTCGTTATTTCGGAAAATTGTTTAAAAAAATGAGACACAAGCTGCATTGTTGTTTTTTTGAAAAACTCCGGCGTACACGTCATTCGTCGCTACTGAATAATCAGATTGCAGTATTGAATTAGGTTACAATAACGAGTTTCTATACGAACGTTATTTCTCTTCGACTGTCAAAGTCGACTCTGGCTTAGTCACAGGTAATATTTCGTCGAGTTTTAACCCCAGATTTGTTAAACCATTCTCATATTTATGACTTTCATCCGGTGTTCCCACTTCAGCGTCAGATGTCCAATGATTAGTTTTACTTGAATCGCGATGCTCCGATGATCTGGAATACTTGCTTGACGCTTGTGACCCACTCCTATTGCTCGCCCGATTCTTTTTCCGACGCTTTCCGACCGAACCGTTCCGACTTGCTCCGGAATTCACCGAGCTGGTAACGCTGTCAACCGTGAGATTAGCGTTGGCTGCTAATTTCGGGAGTGTCAACGTTGAATTAGTAACAAGAAAAGAGTTCTTGGGTTCGCCTTGTTCAGCGAGTCCCCCGACATTTGGTGTCGATGATTGTGTCTTCATATACGAGGTGTATATCTCAGGATCATGTTGAAGAGACGCTACACCACATTTGCGTCGAACTGGTGTGGTTAGTTGCCCTCGTTGTGGTTCAACTTTTGTTTCCCGCGATTGTCTTATACTTTTCCTATGGTTTTGAGACGACTGCATTGGTATTTCTAAACATTCATCTTGTGCCTCGAGTACTTGAAGGAAATTTTCTAATTTCATAAGATGTACTCGGATCCTTAGGGAAGCTTCATGAAGATCATGCTGGGTTTTTTTCACGTTTTTAACGTTCTCCACAATCGCATCGAAATCACTTTTCATCTTCCGACCGCAACGCTTTCCCAAACTGGCGTTGACGACGTGAAACATTTCCTCCACTTCTTCAAGGATATTCTTGTTGGTCACCGGTGTGGACAGCTCGCTCTCACAGATCTCGTCCTCGTAAGGAAGAACTTCGGGGGAACAATGCGAGTTGAGGAAATCGTGTAATTTCTTTCGACGTTTCTTGCCAAGCACACGCTCGATATTTAGGATAATGTTAGCTCTCTGCATGACGGAATTAGATCTCGCATTATCGTAGACTCTTTGGAACGTGTGAGATAAAAGGGCAATTAAGATATTCAGGATTATTACTGCAGATAACGCAATGTATGTACCACAGAGGATTTTGGCCATGTTAGCGTCTCGACTGGTTAAACCCTTAAAGTTGTACTGATCAACTACAGTCATACGAAAGACATTGAACAAGAGTTCAGAAACAGTTCCGTAGCCATCTACAGGATCGGGATTGACTCCTCCAAAGACCATCCAAAACGAGGCAGCGTATGGGATATAAATGATAAAGAATAAGAAACCCCATTTTAGGAAATCAGCAGTTATGTGGCCAAGGATAATCACAAAAGGACCAGTCCGTCGGAAAGGTCGCGCATACTTCATTATTCGCAGCCATAAAGCAATCAAAAGGCCAACGGAAACTCGCATGTGAACAGTATATGCTGTCTCTGAATGATACAAGTAGTTCACCAAGTACGTTAGAACTGTTGCCAAGAGAATCGTGCACGTGAGCCATTCGAAATGATTCCAAGCGTCCTTAAACAACAAAGCACGTTGACCGCGCAGTGATTTCAACTCTTGCTCGAGATACCGCAATTCCTCTGGCCAGCGGGGGTGACAGTAGCGTTTATCACGTGACAAGTCGTTCGTTTTCCATACTATCCACTCGCGGTGCTCTTTGCGACTGCCGTAAATTTCCGAGAACTGTTTTCTCACCTCGTAGCACGTGAGGAGAAAGACGATGATTTCCAGGACTATACGCCACCATTTTTCACTCAACGGATTGTGATGGTCACGAGGGTGCTTGGCTTGAGTCACGCCAAGAATAGTCCAGAAAATCGCATAGAAAAGATTAATGAGCAGGTCATTCCAAGCTCGTATCTTCCCATATCTTTCCCATTTCACGTTAATCAGTCGATGAAACGCCGGATGCAAAAGAAGATCAGAATTATTATGAAAAACAGCGACCTCCATTGGAGTCTTGGCTCGAGTGGGACCATCAGGTTGCCAGCGAGGTTCAAGACAGTTGAGGTAAAAATATTGCTTGCGGTTGATTCTGTCTTTCAGGTGAAATTGATCTAACGCTTTTAACGCCACCGAAGGAAGCTTTTCAATCAATAAAGATATCACGGTGTTACCTTGCGAGTCGGACACAGCAGCTGAGGCACCTTCGTTGATTAAGAACGACGAAGATTTAGCACGGTTGAGTTCAGCAGCGACCTAAGATGAAATGGCGAGAGTAATATCAATCATGATAATAATGCACACAAGAACAAGAGCAAAATCATCATGAGCAACAGCAACAGTGAAACAAGAGCAAGAGTACAAGTATGAGCAACAACAAGAGCAACAGCAAGAGCAGGAGCACAAGCATGAGCACAAACAACAAGAAGAACAACAGCAAGAGTGACAGAAATAGTGAAGCAACAGCAAGAGTACAAGCATGAGCAACAACAAGAACAACAGCAAGAGCACAGAAATAGTGAAACAACAGCAAGAGTACAAGCATGAGCAACAACAAGAACAACAGCAAGAGCACAGAAATAGAGAAGCAACAGCATGAGCAAGAACAGGATCATGAGTACAGGCATGAGCAAAAACAACAGCAAGAACAACAGCAAAAGTGACAGCAAGAGCAACAATGAAGCAAGAACAGAAGCATGAACAACAGCAAGAACAACAGCAAGAGCACATAAATAGTGAAGCAAGAGAAAGAGTACAAGCATGAGCAAGAGCATGAGCATAAACAACAGCAAGAGCAAGAGAAGGAGCAAGAGCATGAGCACAAACAACAGCAAGAGCAAGAGTACAAGCATGAGCAACAACAAGAGCGCGCACGAGCAAGAGCACAGAAATAGCGAAGCAAAAACAAGAACAAGAGCACAAACATGAACACAAACAACAGCAACAACAAGAGCGCGCACGAGCAAGAGCACAGAAATAGAGAAGCAACAGCATGAGCAAGAACAGGATCATGAGTACAGGCATGAGCAAAAACAACAGCAAAAGTGACAGCAAAAGTGACAGCAAGAGTAACAATGAAGCAAGAACAGAAGCATGAACAACAGCAAGAACAACAGCAAGAGCACATAAATAGTGAAGCAAGAGAAAGAGTACAAGCATGAGCAAGAGCATGAGCATAAACAACAGCAAGAGCAAGAGAAGGAGTAAGAGCATGAGCACAAACAACAGCAAGAGCAAGAGCAAGAGTACAAGCATGAGCAACAACAAGAGCACGAGTAAGGGCACAGAAATAGCGAAGCAAAAACAAGAGCAAGAGCAGGAGCACAAGCATGAGCACAAACAACAGCAAGAGCAAGAGCAAGAGTAAAGCAAGAGCAAGAGTACAAGCATGAGCAACAACAAGAGCACGAGCACAGAAATAGTGAACCAAGACCAAGAGCATGAGTACAAGCATGAGCAAAGACCATGAGCATGATGAGCACAAGCATGATCACAAAAGAGCAACAGCAAGAGCACAGAAATAGTGAAGCAAGAGCAAGAGTACAAGCATGAGCAATAACATGAACAGGAAGGAGCACAAACAACAACAAGAACAACAGCAAGAGTGACAGCAAGAACATGAGCAAAATCGTGGGCATGTACGTCAGCACAAACAAGACGAAGAGCAAAGTGAACAAACTCCGAGATCAATGTAAACAAATGGAGATAATTCTGAAACGTAATCATTGCACTTTATTCGCCTAAGGGCACCTTATAATACACTCTAGTCACCTAAATGATTTCCCCAGACGGCTCGTTAACAAGTTAATCAAAATTGCTATGATTTTGATGACAACTTCAACACCACATGTTACAGCACATAGCATCTGCGAATTCTCGTGTCACAAGCTTAAAATAATTAACCGGTATTTTAATTGTTCCACATTAGTCTGCGTCGCAGCCCCGTATATATATTTCAATTACATTCTAGCCGGCACATGGGAAATTGCATTTTTCCACATAAAAATGTTTGTAATGCAGATCTGAGCTTCATCGTGGTTCATTGCATAGCTCTAGTGGTTGTCTTGTTTACTGAAAAGTTTTATATCCTCAAAGTTTACCTGAGTGGAGAAATCGTGTTTCCAATAAATCCAGAAAAATAACTCGCATAAAATCTGCCGCTTATCATAAACGCAATTTATCTAGATATACAAATGCTACAAGTGTGAAACGTTTCAATAATCAAGACGTCCGCTAGAGCTATGCAATGAACCAAAATAAAGCTCAGATCTGCATTACAAAACTTTTTATGGGGAAATGAATGCAATTTATCACGAATTAGACTATCGAGCCACTTAAGTCGAAGAAAAAATAAAGTAAATCAATGAATTGCGATGTAATAATATACTATAGTTGAAGCTATTGTTTGCGGAAAGGAAAGGTCTTTATCTAAACACATATAATCGATTCATTGTGGTTGTTGTTGTTGTTTAATCTATTAATACCGAGATGGAAATCAATCCCAAAACCTTTAAAACTCTATCATGTTGAAAATACAAGGCACGTTTAAAGTATTTTTAACAACCATATTATTCGTGAAATAAAATAAAACGTTTGCGGTTATGTTTATTTAACGATATAATTCGCTGTGAGCTTTCGTCCCGTAAACTCAGGACTTCATGACAGCGTGACTAAATGTGAAGTGACGAAGTCCTGAAGTTACGGGACGAAAGCTCAGCGAATTGTATCGCCAAATAAACATAGTGTATAACTGCAAATGCTTTATTTTATTTCATTAATACATCGCCATGCTCAACTTCAAAACTTTGTTAAGCATATTATTCCTTCGATTTATGAACACTGATTTTAAAATAAATACTACACAGATACCATTTCTATTTCCGTTGCGAACTATTCATAAATTCCAGATCACTTTTTAGCATCAGTCAATCAATTGAGAGATAGAGATGGAGATACGTATTCCGTGCTCACCTGTAACGGTGTGCGATTTTTGTAATCAGTACAATTTATATCACTTTTGTAAGCCAGAAGCATTTTCATGGCATTCACAGCATCGTTCTTGGCAGCAAAGTGAATGGGAGTCTGGCCTTCACCGTGCGTTTTGGCATCAACACAGGCGTCATTTTCCAGTAGAAACTCCACCATGTCAACGTAGTCCACGGCTGCTGCAACGTGTAAAGGAGATCGACCAAACTTATCGACTTTGTTGAGGTCGGCACCTGTGCGGTCAGGGTGGATAAAACAAAGGGTTATTCAAATCAAAAGACTTTTTTAAAGAGGGTAACAGTTAACAGTAACCAAAGGTGACTTCGCGCCCCTCCAATTAGATAGAGAGATAGAGAGAGATAGAGAGATATATAGAGATAGATAGAAATAAGATAGAGATAGATAGATCATTCACGAACATCCATAAACTACATTAATTTAACTATTACAAGGAACAGACTAAAATCTAATCATGGTAATAATAATAGTAATTTTTCAACAATTGTAATTTTTCTCAACCATATCCACGAATGTCAAATATTAATTCAACTTACATGAAGCCATGTTCATAATGACGTGTATAAAATACATGCTGCATTAACTACCAATAGTTCCTATTGCAAGTACGCTCATAAAAGCATAGTTCCCTTCAAATGACTTACCATTGTTCAAAAGAAATTTTGCTACATCCGTATGCCACGATCGTGCCACCTCGTGAAAAACTGTCTGTCCGTGTTTGTCTGCGGTGTTAATAGACGCACCGTTCTTTATCAGCGACTGAACAAACGCGAAATCCATTTTATCATTCAAATTGTTCGACCTCGCTAAATTAGCAAAGTAATGCAGGAGTGCGTGATTCCGCACCGTTAATGGCGTTTGTTCTTTTTGAGTACGAGATGATGTCGTGAGTGATTGTACTTCTCCGTCCTCCACTTCACCATCGAGTTCACTTTCAAGAACCGCATGCATTGCGAGATTTGTTTTCCTTGCTGCGCCGGGTAGATCGTTCATCAACATTTCTTCGTAGTTTCGTCTTTGATTACGAATCTGTCTCTTTCCCGTCAACGTTTGCCAACGATCTGCGTACATTCGCAAAAGTTCCGCCGCTGCTTTCTCCGCGTTCGACGACGTTGTGCGTGCTCTGTTTGCTCCTCCACACTCCGTTTGATTCATTGCGCGGTTGACTGCCGTACGTTGACAGTGTTGTGGATTTAATGCTGTCTAAATCGCCCGCTGAGGATAAAAAAGTGTTTACCTTTGAGCGAAAACGACTGAATTCCGTAACATGAGTATTCAACACGAAACGAAGCTATGTTCTGTCGATTTATGCTGTTGATTCCGAAGAACGTACTTTGGCTAACATCGCTTCACTGTTAAGGACTACACTGTTGTACAGTCTTGATCGATTAACGAGGACAAGACAGTGATAAGCGATCAGGTATAAAGATAAGCCGAGGATACCAACTACAGCTGTGCATTCCTCTTAAGTACTTAACCAATACTAATTAGTTTACCTTATTTTAGAAAAATAGCGACTTTAATTTTTAATAATAGAAATATCGTATAGAACTGCTGTCACCTAAGATTCAATAAAAACAGGTGATGTTGTTCACACCCTTTGCATGGGCCCTACTGTCCCGTTCACGCTTGGGTTGTTAGTTGTTTACCAATCAAGTTAATTGTTAAGAAAGCACCATACATGTGGGACAGTGAAGAGTGCATGAAACTTAAGAAATATTTGTTTTTTGCTAATATGAACGATAGTGTATTATTTGAACATTGTATATAGATGACATGTAGTGACGGTAGACCAAGCTACCACACGACATATATGCAGTTCGTCAGTGAAAAGTAAATTTAAAAACGGGAAACAAAATTATAAATACTGGTGCGAAAAGATACCTGTCCGTATCTGATTACGAGAATTGAAACTCATTTTTTACCATTCATGTCCGAACTAATTCAGAACATCTAGGGACGACGGAATCAGATACATATACCTTAACACTGTCGAAATATACGACGCGGAGGTGTTATCAACATTACATGGAACAGAAACCATTCGTACAAGAGATCGTACAAGAAATTCATTTCTCGCCAGTTAACCAGGATTAGTCGAAGACGTAATTGACCAAGTTTGAATTAACATGTGTAATATGTGCTAATTAAATAAACAAGTCAAATTACATTTATATATATATATATTGTTACTAACGCATTCACCTTGCAAAGCCAATGGCGACAAATTCTGGCCAAAAAGGCGCCAGTAAATTACAATGTTGACAGTAGTAGGGCGAAATCATCCACAAAATCTAGCCATCTGCCAACGGCTTTCCTAAATGAGAAAACATGTGTTAAGGAAGCTCGTCATTGTAATCCTTCGTCCATACCAACCCACCCCTCCATAACGCATTACACGACAGTGTCAGTTAGCACCAATGACTGCAAGCGATAGCGATCACAAACAATTTCCAAATGAAAACTGCGTTTTTCCCACTGATCTCGAAAGAAGACTCGATCGAGCAACTACTGTTCAGAAAATGAAGCCGGAAGTCCGCCATTACTAAGGGACCAATTGAGGATCCTATGAGGTTTTTTGTTGGATTATGTGCTCTTACCATCGACAAAATAAAATAATTTTACTATAAAGAGGACCAGAAGACATTTTTCAAATTACTGGGTAAAACGATTCATGGCCTACCTACAGATTTACTGCGACTTTGGTCCCTTAGTAATGGCCGCCGTTGGCTCTAATTATCCAGTGAGAGAAGCCTAATATGAGACGTCAAATTAGGTTCAAGATTTTATGCATTTAATGTTAACAAAGAAACTATATTGGCCAGACACTAAACCTATTTCGCGAGCGTCACAGTTTGATTTGTTTGCAAATTCGGAGCTTCTAATGATCTCTCATCAATTTACATTATACAAATATGTCTTTGGAGTGGGATTACAAGGACACGATTACTATGTACGATTACTAATTGATATATGATATATTTAACATTATTTTAAAAAATCGCGAGTTCCCCATCGGAAAATCACTTTAATTGTACGAAGTTTAAACATAGCGTTAGTTAAGTCTTATATACACATAATATTTTTCATTCCGTCGTAGGAATTATCCATTTCAAGCCCCCCTGCTGAATTATTCGTTGACATGATTCGTCAGCAAGACTGAGTAAGGATTTTTTCCCGACCAAGACCAACTACAAAGTTTTCGGATAATAAATTCAGAGCCTCGGTCCAGGCTTTTTCCTTCTCAATGGTCCACGATGACTGACAATATTCAGATATAGATTCCAGAAGGATTTTCTCAAATACCTTTGAAAAAGATAAAATAGACAATGTAAAGGCTAATGATAATAATAATAATAATAATAATAATAATATTTATTCAGGATACCACGTCACCGAAGTGTTTTTCAATGGGGTCCTGTAATACTTCACAAGAGAACATTACATTACGTTACGTTAAATTACGTTACGTTACAGTATAGTACATTACAGTATAGTACAGTATAGTACATTACAGTATAGTACATTACAGTGCAGTGCAGTGCAGTGCAGTGCAGTGCAGTGCAGTGCAGTGCAGTGCAGTGCAGTGCAGTGCAGTGCAGTGCAGTGCAGTGCAGTGCAACACAACACAACACAATCACTGATTCAGTGAACACGATACGATACGATACGATACGATACGATACGATACGATACGATACGATACGATACAATGACAATACCAATACCATACAAAACAATACAATTGGTCTCCTTCTAAAAGAGCGGAAGACCATACACAAAGCGGGCGGGCAAGTGCACGTGGTGCTTTCGTGTGTGACATTTGTCCCGCCAAACAATCCCAAGAACACCATGCACGCGCCAACACTGCACCCAGCCTCCATTTCCTTTTAACCTGATAGTTCATTGTATATATATGCTTACATTTAAATGTCCAGGTTTAATTCCAACCTTATTATGAATGGCGCCCAGTCGTTGAACGTTATCTGTAAACTGTTTAATATCATCCAAAAGTTCAATACAATTTCCAAACGAATTCATTACGCGTGCAACATGATCTAACTCCTCTAGACTTTGTACAAGTTCATCCTGATCTTTAAGGTTTTTGAAAGAGTAAAAAAGGTCCTGGATATCCGGTGATTCATCGAACAACCTGCAAAATAAGATATATATAACAATATATAACAATATATAACAATATATTTAACATATAGGTTCCATTTTTCTATTTTACCGTTGTCTGTTCCGAGTTATAGATACACAGACTAGACATCAGAACGTGTATGTAAGAACAACAAAGTGGCCCACGAGACGATAGTCAAGTGGGTCACTGATGTTCTTACCTCTGTGTATCTATGTCTGCTGGAATCTATTTTTTATAAAATAAAAATTGAAGACAAACCGTTCAAAATGCTTATTGGAGCTCTTATTATGGGGCACTCCTCTATATATTGCTCCCCTGAGGTTGGCAACAATAAACTTGTAACAGCTATAACTTATAACTTATATACATGCATAGCTGCCGAATAACTTATATAATATATATTTATATAACTTATAGACATATGCCTGCAACAACTTTAGTCTACACGAAAAACACTGGATTAAATGAGGAAAATATTAACATTATTCAACATTATATATAACATTATTCAACATTATATATAACATTATTCCAGCAAACTGGCCGATATTGTGATCTCGTTGGCTGTACTAAGCTATAGATACCCCGGGGTATATTGCCCGCGTACTTGGCAGTGACATTCAAAAGTCTAATCATGCAGTTTATTGTGCAATGATTTTAATTAAAATCATTGACGAAAATTGACTATTATATGTCAATGCAAATTCCTTATGTTAAACAATCGAGAGGTATTGAATATTATTTATTAATGATTAACGAGGCTTGTTGTTACTACGATTTCATTATAAACGTCTTGTAAATTGATCAGCAGGAGTCGGCTTTCATTCCATGTCCGTACAGATGAAAACATCGATGGACAAATTGTACATATAATATAAACAAAAATCAAAACAATTCGGGGGTCAATGCGTGTATATTATCAGTACAGAAGAAAAAAACAAATAAATTACAATTTTAAAGCCATGAAATTAACTTAACAAAAGCGATACCACATTTGTTTAAACGTGTCTCGCTTCCGTTGAATTTTCATCATCACCTTGATTTTTAAACCCGCCTGATATATAAGCGCGCGAAAGGCTTTTTTCGCTAGAAATATGTATTAACAGGAAAACTCAAATACTGGGCAATAAAACAGTTTAAACAGAAATGCGGTTTCCGAACTGAATCTTCTAATAAGTTGAATGCATTAGCTTATCATTTATTATCAGAGCCTGAGGATTACTATAGTATATCGACAGAGCACATGATGCAGCAAAACCTTGAGCTTTCAAGACGAAATGTAGTTCAACCTTTTTCTTCTATCTATATATGCCTTTTACAAGAACATGCATGCTGTATACCGGACGTACGAGCGACTAAAGTGTTGCGTCTGAGTGAGTCAAATTTTGCAAAGTCTTGATGCTGAAACTAAAACATCATTATACGTGTCATATTCACGGTCGAGCAACACACCAACCTTACAAACAGTGAAACCCCAAAACTCTTTGAATTTGGTTTAAGGACAACCCACATCTCTTGAACAATTTTCTTGCTTTTTTTCGAAATATTTGTTTGGGACGTAGAAGGATGAGTTTCATTGTCATTTTTCTTTGCGTTCTGGCATCCCATACTTTACTGCAGATGTACGCCACCTTGAGCTGTTGTTTACCACATGTCTTAGAAGCTTGTTTAGTTATTCCGCCTCCACAGGTCGGAAGACACGATAGGTCATAATTCCTAACTATTGTCATAGTAACTCCCAGAATAAAAACGAAAGCGCATAATAAAACGCTTAATTTGAATTAAACCATGTTAAAAAGACGTTCATGGTCAAAACAATGGCTTCGATGGTTTGAAAGACAGTGGAAAATCATATAATTCCTAACTATTGTCATAGTAACTCCCAGAATAAAAACGAAAGCGCATAATAAAACGCTTAATTTGAATTAAACCATGTTAAAAAGACGTTCATGGTCAAAACAATGGCTTCAATGGTTTGAAAGACAGTGGAAAATCATATAATTCCCAACTATTGTCATAGTAACTCCCAGAATAAAAACGAAAGCGCATAATAAAACGCTTAATTTGAATTAAACCATGTTAAAAAGACGTTCATGGTCAAAACAATGGCTTCAATGGTTTGAAAGACAGTGGAAAATCATATAATTCCTAACTATTGTCATAGTAACTCCCAGAATAAAAACGAAAGCGCATAATAAAACGCTTAATTTGAATTAAACCATGTTAAAAAGACGTTCATGGTCAAAACAATGGCTTCAATGGTTTGAAAGACAGTGGGAAATCATATAATTCCTAACTATTGTCATAGTAACTCCCAGAATAAAAACGAAAGCGCATAATAAAACGCTTAATTTGAATTAAACCATGTTAAAAAGACGTTCATGGTCAAAACAATGGCTTCAATGGTTTGAAAGACAGTGGGAAATCATATAATTCCCAACTATTGTCATAGTAACTCCCACAATAAAAACGAAAGCGCATAATAAAACGCTTAATTTGAATTAAACCATGTTAAAAAGACGTTCATGGTCAAAACAATGGCTTCAATGGTTTGAAAGACAGTGGAAAATCATATAATTCCTAAGGTATTGTCATAGTAACTCCCAGAATAAAAACGAAAGCGCATAATAAAACGCTTAATTTGAATCAACCGTGTTAAAAAGACGTTCACGGTCAAAACAATGGCTTCGATGGTTTGAAAGACAGTGGAAAATCATATAATTCCTAAGGTATTGTCATAGTAACTCCCAGAATAAAAACGAAAGCGCATAATAAAACGCTTAATTTGAATTAAACCGTGTTAAAAAGACGTTCACGGTCAAAACAATGGCTTCGATGGTTTGAAAGACAGTGGAAAATCATATAATTCCTAAGGTATTGTCATAGTAACTCCCAGAATAAAAACGAAAGCGCATAATAAAACGCTTAATTTGAATCAACCGTGTTAAAAAGACGTTCACGGTCAAAACAATGGCTTCGATGGTTTGAAAGACAGTGGGAAATCATATAATTCCTAAGGTATTGTCATAGTAACTCCCAGAATAAAAACGAAAGCGCATAATAAAACGCTTAATTTGAATTAAACCGTGTTAAAAAGACGTTCACGGTCAAAACAATGGCTTCGATGGTTTGAAAGACAGTGGAAAATCATATAATTCCTAAGGTATTGTCATAGTAACTCCCAGAATAAAAACGAAAGCGCATAATAAAACGCTTAATTTGAATCAACCGTGTTAAAAAGACGGTCACGGTCAAAACAATGGCTTCAATGGTTTGAAAGACAGTGGAAAATCATATAATTCCTAAGGTATTGTCATAGTAACTCCCAGAATAAAAACGAAAGCGCATAATAAAACGCTTAATTTGAATCAACCGTGTTAAAAAGACGGTCACGGTCAAAACAATGGCTTCAATGGTTTGAAAGACAGTGGAAAATCATATAATTCCTAAGGTATTGTCATAGTAACTCCCAGAATAAAAACGAAAGCGCATAATAAAACGCTTAATTTGAATCAACCGTGTTAAAAAGACGTTCATGGTCAAAACAATGGCTTCGATGGTTTGAAAGACAGTGGAAAATCATATAATTCCTAAGGTATTGTCATAGTAACTCCCAGAATAAAAACGAAAGCGCATAATAAAACGCTTAATTTGAATTAAACCGTGTTAAAAAGACGTTCACGGTCAAAACAATGGCTTCGATGGTTTGAAAGACAGTGGAAAATCATATAATTCCTAAGGTATTGTCATAGTAACTCCCAGAATAAAAACGAAAGCGCATAATAAAACGCTTAATTTGAATCAACCGTGTTAAAAAGACGTTCACGGTCAAAACAATGGCTTCGATGGTTTGAAAGACAGTGGGAAATCATATAATTCCTAAGGTATTGTCATAGTAACTCCCAGAATAAAAACGAAAGCGCATAATAAAACGCTTAATTTGAATCAACCGTGTTAAAAAGACGTTCACGGTCAAAACAATGGCTTCGATGGTTTGAAAGACAGTTTAAAACGAAAGCGCATAATAAAACGCTTAATTTGAATTAAACCGTGTTAAAAAGACGTTCACGGTCAAAACAATGGCTTCGATGGTTTGAAAGACAGTGGAAAATCATATAATTCCTAAGGTATTGTCATAGTAACTCCCAGAATAAAAACGAAAGCGCATAATAAAACGCTTAATTTGAATCAACCGTGTTAAAAAGACGTTCACGGTCAAAACAATGGCTTCGATGGTTTGAAAGACAGTGGGAAATCATATAATTCCTAAGGTATTGTCATAGTAACTCCCAGAATAAAAACGAAAGCGCATAATAAAACGCTTAATTTGAATTAAACCGTGTTAAAAAGACGTTCACGGTCAAAACAATGGCTTCGATGGTTTGAAAGACAGTGGAAAATCATATAATTCCTAAGGTATTGTCATAGTAACTCCCAGAATAAAAACGAAAGCGCATAATAAAACGCTTAATTTGAATCAACCGTGTTAAAAAGACGGTCACGGTCAAAACAATGGCTTCAATGGTTTGAAAGACAGTGGAAAATCATATAATTCCTAAGGTATTGTCATAGTAACTCCCAGAATAAAAACGAAAGCGCATAATAAAACGCTTAATTTGAATCAACCGTGTTAAAAAGACGGTCACGGTCAAAACAATGGCTTCAATGGTTTGAAAGACAGTGGAAAATCATATAATTCCTAAGGTATTGTCATAGTAACTCCCAGAATAAAAACGAAAGCGCATAATAAAACGCTTAATTTGAATCAACCGTGTTAAAAAGACGTTCATGGTCAAAACAATGGCTTCGATGGTTTGAAAGACAGTGGAAAATCATATAATTCCTAAGGTATTGTCATAGTAACTCCCAGAATAAAAACGAAAGCGCATAATAAAACGCTTAATTTGAATTAAACCGTGTTAAAAAGACGTTCACGGTCAAAACAATGGCTTCGATGGTTTGAAAGACAGTGGAAAATCATATAATTCCTAAGGTATTGTCATAGTAACTCCCAGAATAAAAACGAAAGCGCATAATAAAACGCTTAATTTGAATCAACCGTGTTAAAAAGACGTTCACGGTCAAAACAATGGCTTCGATGGTTTGAAAGACAGTGGGAAATCATATAATTCCTAAGGTATTGTCATAGTAACTCCCAGAATAAAAACGAAAGCGCATAATAAAACGCTTAATTTGAATTAAACCGTGTTAAAAAGACGTTCACGGTCAAAACAATGGCTTCGATGGTTTGAAAGACAGTGGAAAATCATATAATTCCTAAGGTATTGTCATAGTAACTCCCAGAATAAAAACGAAAGCGCATAATAAAACGCTTAATTTGAATCAACCGTGTTAAAAAGACGGTCACGGTCAAAACAATGGCTTCAATGGTTTGAAAGACAGTGGAAAATCATATAATTCCTAAGGTATTGTCATAGTAACTCCCAGAATAAAAACGAAAGCGCATAATAAAACGCTTAATTTGAATCAACCGTGTTAAAAAGACGGTCACGGTCAAAACAATGGCTTCAATGGTTTGAAAGACAGTGGAAAATCATATAATTCCTAAGGTATTGTCATAGTAACTCCCAGAATAAAAACGAAAGCGCATAATAAAACGCTTAATTTGAATCAACCGTGTTAAAAAGACGGTCACGGTCAAAACAATGGCTTCGATGGTTTGAAAGAGCCTCCGGCTGCCCATCACAGGAATAATAAAAGAACCATGCTCTCTGTATACCTATTAAGACGAGGCCTGCCAAAAGTGTGGAAATGGCGAAAGACGGTAAAGCGAATAGTATATCCGCGAGAGGTTTGGACGAAATGAGAGATTGTACTGCTACCATACGATCGGACATGCCTGTATGATGAAATACATAAACAACTTAGATCCTAACCCTAACCCCCGCCTAATGGGTTTTCTAACCCCCACGCCTAATGGTTTTCTAATACTAACCAAAGGAAGGATCGTGCAGAAGACGACTCAGACCTAGTACCTCACGGTCACCCCAACTGCGAGTCGACCCTCTCGCAAGTACAACCTTCCCATGATGCAACACGGCCCTGTGGAGGAGAAAGGTTATAAGCCAACTACTAAACGTCGTGTGCTTTGAGTATTAAAAAAAATTGGATCAGAGGTTTGTAATTTAAATTCATTCATAACACAGCCAGGCTTTTCAAAAGCTGATTGACGACGATTCCTGTTTCAGTTCTCATCAGCTTTTTAATTAAACAATATGCACTCAGTTTACTTAAGTTCAAACGTAGTTTTGTTCTGTTTTCTTGGCGATGTCTCGAAAACCACCGAAAGATATTTATTATCCATAATCTCTGATCTTCCTAATATATATTTTGTAGCTATATCAACCCCGCAGGGTTAAATTGATCATTTTCACAGCGAACAAGGCTGCAGGTTTAGTAATTCCGACAAGTTAAAGCGCAGTCTGTTCAAATACAGCTAAAGTCATTTTTCCAAATCCTTATTCAGAGTAATATATAGATTCACGATATACAAACAGATATTAAAGTTAAAATAACGTAATAGTGAAATGTCATATATATATATATTTATATATTTCTCACATGAATGCATTGTCTCACTCAAGATGGCATGTCAAAAAACCTTATATGTAAATAAGGCAATATAATTATTTACAAACTGCAATATGTCCAGTTGAAGGTAGTTCGGCCATAGCCGACACTCTAGCAATTGAGGTAAGCAATAGAGAAAACAGTTCATCATAGAGCTATCGTACTAGGAGTTCAGAATTGAAAACTGTAACGAAGTAGACATTGCATCCATTAATCCGCTAATATTCGACGACATTGAAGAACTGAACTTTGCCGTTTTATTATTATTTTTATTCTGATAATTGTGAAACGAACAATGCTGTTACAGAATTACTCAATCATCAAATTCCGTCATGAATGTTGAACAAATTATTGAAACAATGTTGAACATCATTTGGGGTCCTGTTTTGAACAGAAATAAGTCACACAGCTGCATGTTTCCATAAGACTTCAAGTCTTTACATATAGTTCACTGATATACTCATATAATGTGCGGCAAGCCAAAAAATTTAGCCGTGCGTTTGAAGTTTAAAGGACATTGGAACTATATTTTGACATTCCTTTTTCTTCAAGTTAATTTTACGAGCAATCGCGGTTGACAGAAAAGGCATATACACTCAGGAGCCGTTTATCGCTAATGCATCAAACGCATTTACGAAAGTGCAGGGATGATTATGTCAGAGGACGTCATCTAAGGGCCTCAAGGAGGGAGGTTGAAGGGTTACCCTTGACGCGTACTAGGGTACATGCGTACTACACTAGCTTGCATGCTAGGCTAGGCTTGGCGGCAGGGCTACCATGTTTATAAAGAGGTAATCCTAATGCTAAGATGAAATTGTTAATACTATCGTATCGTATCGTATCGTATCGTATCGTATCGTATCGTATCTTTTTTGAGGTCCGTAACTCAGGTCCGTAACTAAAATAGAGCCTTTTGATTGGCTGAGTACGAGGTCCGTATCACACCAGTACGGACCTCTCGCAACTTTTCGCGCCAAAAAATTGCAATTTTTTTGACTTTGCTCGAAAAAAATAAACACGTTATTTACCGTTTTGGTCGGTCTGTACTGGAAAAATATTTTCCCTCAGTCTCAGAAGCGGCCGAGACTCGGGCCGCTTCTGAGACTTCGGGAAAATATTTTTCCAGTACGGACCTCCCAGCCGGTAAATAACATATATGTATCGTATCGTATAGTGTGATATGGTACAGTGCGCTGTTGTGTGATGGGATGTTTTGCGGTGTGTTGTGTTGCGGTGTGATGTGGTACGTTGTTGTGTGATGGGTGTGTTGCGGTGGTGTGGTACGGTGCGGTGTTGTGGTGTTGTGTGTTGCGGTGCGGTGGGGTGCGGTGATGTGGTACGGTGTTGTGTGATGGGTGTGTTGCGGTGGTGTGGTACGGTGCGCTGTTGTGGTGTGTTGCGGTGCGGTGTGATGCGGTGTGTTTCGGTGTGATGTGGTACGGTGTGATGTGGTACGGTGCGGTGCGGTGTGATGTCGTTCTGTATGCTATGACATGGCATCCACCAATACTTCACTGCAACGCGTTAACATTACATACCTTAGTGAGACGTAAAGTACTTCAGGCATTCAGTTCATGGTGATCACCAGGGACAGATATAGATACGGTTGAAGAGAAACTGAAACGAAAATAAAAATACATACAATTTCGACAGTTTTTGGGAAGTAGTAAAGCAGAGATACTAGAGCTGTTCTAATTCAACTTAAGAACAAAATGTATATGCATATAAGCTTGTGATGTAATAAAACGAATGAACGAGATAAAGAACCCCATGTTCAAGTTATTTTTGTAAATATTAGCTTTGTAAGACATTAATGCATGCGGCTTGAATATAATTAGAAAACCACCTGCTTGTCATGAGGACAAATAGGAAATATCAGACAATTCGAGAATAACTAAATGCAACGTTATACTTGGATGATCGTCAAACTGAGCCATGAAAAACGCGTTATTTTGACGCATAATTGTCTTGTATATTGCTCGACCTTTTCCCCTTTTCGCGTGTTCCTCTCTATTGTGTAGGACACTGCACGTTGACAAGTTTTTCAATGACAACAAGCCTTGTTGAAAAGCTCGTCATGCCAGCTTTTAAAGCAAGGGACACTTGTTCATGTGTACGGACCGAGTTCTGTTTTTGTCTGGTCTTTATTTTTCGTTTGGTTAGGGTTATAGCTATGGTAAGGATTAGGTTTAAGGTTAGGATTAAGATTAGGGTTAGGATTGAGATTAAGATTAGGATTAGAAGTTCTAGAAAGTGTGAAGGTCCTTTTGAGTCATCCCTTTTAGCCTTAACTGGTCGTCATGGAAAGCTTGACAAGAAATACACAGGTGGTAGGTCACCGAGCACAGGTTCATTCGCGAGCATTGCTGCATAACAAAATCTATTTCAAGAAAATTAGTCAGAAAAACATTGTTGTTCGTACACACGAGCAAGGAAAACTAACAAACAACTTGTCAATGAAAACGTCTGTTTGGCGAAGACGTAATATTTTCCCTTTTTGTCAGTGCGTCTTAGCTTCATGTTCATCTTTACTATAACCGATCTAAGCTTAGCACTCTAGAGTGTGTTAATTTATATGCACATAATTATTGTTAGACCAGCTGCCATATTTCAATGTGCATTTTGAATTTTCCCCATCTTAAATTGACGAACGCGCTTGAGTTCAGTGCAATTCATTTTCAAACATTTGGCAAAAAAGTTGGAGTTCCACAAAGACAATAAGTTTCGCTATTTTAGTATTTTAAGATTTCTTTAATATGATTTCAATTCAAGTAATCAAGCTCAGTTTTGCCGACCAACTTTCTATTTGCCGAAGCTAATGTAAATTAGCAAATGCAAATTGCATGCACAAGCAAAATTCGGCGCCGCCAAGGCTGCAGGCTTATACACAACGTTGCGAAATCGTCGTATGTTGATTCCGACGAATTAAATTCATGAAATTGACACTAAATGCAACGGTTGACCCGTCTAAAACGAATTCCATGTTCTAAGGATTTATGTGAGGGAAAACTTCGAGTATTGGAATATAAATATTTTAAGACCAAACCGGGACCAGTTGCGAAAAATGCAACTTCAAGGCCTTCCGGTTGGAATTGAACCCGCGACCCTGCGATATGCTAGTGCAGTGCTCTGACCCCATAAGCTACGGAGGCCGTTGCAGAGAGCCTAGTCATGAGTTCTGTATATATAGTGGCCGCGATAATATTACTTGTAAAATGAATTCCATTCGTAGAGAAAGTTAAATTATTCTAAGACTTTGTCTCCATCGTGATCAAATGGATACAACGTCTGAAGTAAATGAAATGTTCTTAAACTTCTTAACTTCTGTTTCAATACCAAAGCTCACTTTGTCAAAGGATAATGTTCTCAGTTACGGGTGCTTGGCGCGAGCGCGGTAGAGTTTTGATGACAAAAAGTAGTATGTGTTACTTCATTTAGAACCTGAACGAAGCAGACGTTGAGAATTGTATGCTAAAAATAGTTTAACAAAATTATGGAAATAATTATGGAAGGCTTTTTATTATATAGTAAACAGCAATATGGGTTGAATAATATCAGACTATGTATATATATCATGCGACAATAAAGTAACCAAAACCTGCAATAAATTGTGAAATAACATTGGATTTCTTGTACGACTTTTTACTCAATAGTGCATTAAATAATGATCCTATTAACTATGCAGGAAAGATGATTACATGAAAGAGGTTATAACAGGCTGCGGCCAAAGCTTATATTGTTAAACAAAGCTGTAAAAGGTTTATGAAATTCAAACCTAAAATGTTTAAACGAAGGTTAGCCATTAGCTCGGTAACCAGTGGATAGTTTCTGGCTCGTCTGCATGGCATGGATGATTTGACAACTAAAACATCAACACAATCCATGAGATTTGACGTATTGTCGTAACATTCATCTCGGTAAGCGGGCCAGCTAGGTTAATGATAGCCTCCTTCGCAGACGTTCTTTGTGGGCCGTGTATGGCGGGCATACACGGCCCACAAAGAACGTCTGCGAAGGAGGCTAGGTTAATGAGTGTTTGTACATTTTCAGCCCGCCTACCGAGGTCTCACTACATTAAAGTGAGGTCTCTCCAACCCGCAGTCTAGCCAATATTTAAAAGTAAACGAACTATGCAGTAAGATCGCTCTTACCCGAGCCGTTATCTAGCTATCTCACTTATACCGGGGTCTGCTTCGCCACCCGTACAAGCAACTCCTTGATGTTGTTGATATATAAGTTGGGATGATTACGATCTTATACCATGGCACTAAAAGGCAACCAAAATTTAAAAAGTAAAATTGGTTGAGCTTGGCGGCATGAAGGAACAACCCGAAGTTAATTCAATTTATCCTATTAAACGCGAGGGAAAATGTGTACTAGATATCAATATATATACTACCATTATTCTATATTATAAGACGCATTGTTTCAGATTAACGAAGCAACAGCCAATATTTATCGACTTAATACAGACTTAAGATATACACATGAGTCAGTATAATACAGTGTGCATTGGATATTACAAGCGGATGACAGTTTGCCCAAGCGATAGGTAAGCTAGTTGCTTTTCGTATATCGATATCTTGCTATGACCTAACATTGACAAAGCAAAATGTGTTCTACTCGCAGAGGTCTGTACTAATTTAGTAGAATTTTAAGACAATAATGATTGTGTAAAATGTTCGCCATCTCATTATCCTGTTCATCTCAAGGTTGCCATATATACCTTATTATTTCTACGATAATTTAGCAAAATATACAATCTACAAAGGAAAACTATTGAATCCAGAAAATTTCAATGCGAAAAATATTGAAACTAGAACATTTTAATGGGATAAACTATTGAATCCCATAAATTTCAATAGAAGTCCTGAACTTGTAAAGCTACATCCCGACACGCTGCGTTATTAGTGAAATGTGGAGAACTTTGACAAGTATCACACAGGAAATATTATTTTTATAAGAGAGATAAATATATGTATTGCTTTCTGCGTGGAGTTGGTCTAGAAGGCCTATCAACATGATCAAAGCGAGAGTTTTTCACACAACAATGGCTCCAACTATAAAGACGTTAAATTACATAAGGTCAGGTAAAATAGATGAAACATTTCATCACAACACACATAAAACACGGCCATTTTTGTGACTTTTCGATGCAGCTGTTAAACCGTATATACCTTTTCAAATGCAAGCAACTCTTGGTCATGGGTTCACAATATGGGACAGAGTCCATACGAGACAGTTTCTTAAGCGATTAAGAAAGAGAATAGGATTGGACCCGTGAGCTAGGTCAGTTTAAAGGCAAGTTGTATTTCTTCCTTTAAGTTTGGGATTAGATATGACGCCGTTTGTACTTAGCTAACTTTAATTAACAAAAAAAAAAGCATGTCAAAAAAGCCATTATGTTCTACAGATCATTATGTACACGAAAATAGGCCAGGTGTTTTGCTTATCTCCACTTTAAATAATAAGAAAATGACGCCCCCGATTCTGTTTAATTATTTCTTGCAGCAAACATCGAAGTCGAACGAACAATTTCGAGTTTCTAGACGTGGTTAGACCGGGATATTATTAAACAAATTGAAGGAGATATATTAACTATTATATACGAGTAGTTATCTATGACAATGGGTTGCAGCATGTCATACCGCGCCTTATCAAAGACAACTCCTCACAAAGTAAGCCAAGCTAACACCAGTGTTATACAACTGACAGAGAAACAAATAAAACTTCTAAAAGAAACGTGGGAAGTTTTCGAACCAAGGAAAACAGCAATTGGAAGAAAGATGTTTATCAAGTGAGTATTACATCTAGCTATACTTATTGTGATTTACTGATTTTATACGTTGCAGTATATCTAAGATAATCATTAAAGTTTTCTAATCAACATAATATATAAACTGCGCTTTCACATAATTCTTTACAATGAAGATCTGTACAATGAAAAACTGATATGGGGGTGTGTTCATGTTTTGTCCTCAAAAGTGATTTTTCTCTCGATTTCATGAATTATCTCATGAGAATAATAGTTCAAACAATTCAAAGCACAGACACTATACATGAAAGAGGAGAAGGATCGAACAGCAGACTTTTCCAATTTTGCACCATATAGTCAAACCTGTATCAAGCGGACACCCTAATTAGGGAATGCGCAAGTGACCGCAAAATACAGGGTGACCTCATACAAACGACATATATCCACAGTTGTCATTAAAAAGTTTTATATGTATTATCAGGGGCAGATACAGCGGAGGTGATTGGGGTTACTAGTCACCCCCTTTCCTTGTACCAATCCCAACCGATACATTATAATTAATAGGCTTCGATTCGGAAGCTAGTTGAATTTCAATATCATGAGCAAAGGTTAAGTTATTTCTACATTCTTCCATTTTCTGATTTCTTGTTTTGAATCTATATCTTGCCTTGGGCCTTGTTAATAGTGTATGTGATTTAACTTAGTCGTTGTCTTATTAAAGGCTATGTCACGCAAACATCGCTGAAAATGTGATTCTAGAACATGAAAATATCAAACTTTTCTGGACCTAGACTGTTGCGGTTCGCCACGAACGTACACCAGAAGTGTTGCTTGCCTTACAACTATAGTTACCGTATGCTACTGTAAGCATGCAAGGCTCGTCAAAAAGCCTCATTTCGCAACTAGAGAATGTGGTGAAGGTCTACGATTTCCATGTTTAAAAATCTTAGTCACTAAGTCAACCGTCTTGAAAAATACCTGTATCCGCCCATTTGCAATACTTTTATATTTATATTCTATATATCATATCTATGCAATTTATACTATCGTAAATCATAGTTTTCATTTTCTAATTGTAAAGTGGCTTAGGATTTAACGTTTGATATATTTAGATATAACAGCTGCAACGATGAAATGTGGAAATATTCGATCTGATTTTTCATTAACACAACCTGAACATCTTGTATGTGGTCATAGGCTGATTACAGATAGTTTAGTTTATTAGATTTATCACTCTTTTAGGTGAACGGAATACCCCAACAGGCTAGAAGCCCAATTGATAGGGATTCCGAGGGCCTACGATTTAAGGTCGTTATCCGAGAAGACCCGAAAGTCTTACCATTTGCTGATATTATATTATTAAAGGCAGCACTTTCTCCTCAATTATTTTTAAGACCCTGAGTGGAGGTCCGACCCATGCAGGATTTGAACCAACCGCTAGACCACAACATGTTGTTCAACTGTTTTTGTAACGTTCGTAATGTTTTTTACGATAATATGTTTACTTAGAGTATCAAAACTACTCAAAGTACAGATGTTTAGCTGGAAGCATCAGATACGCTTTCTTTGTTGAGCAGAAGTGGATGAGTGATCAAAGCAAGCAATTAATAATGGATGGTGAAAAGGGGGATAATACATCCACCTATAGATCCTCCAACTACATTGTATTTTTGGTTTAATGAAGTAGTCATCCATTGTTCAACTGTTTTTGTAACGCTCGTAATGTTTTTTACGATAATACGTTTACTTAGTGTATCAAAACTACTCAAAGTACAGATGTTTAGCTGAAAGCATCAGATACGCTTTCTTTGTTGAGCAGAAGTGGATGAGTGATCAAAGCAATTAATAATGGATGGAGTAAAAAATGGGGCTGCCTGTATTGCGGTAGTAATGTTTTAGAGCTTGTTAGAGCTTGGAATAGACAGACGATACATGGACGATCGTCAAGCTTCGGACAGGAATCAAACCTGCAATCTTCTGATTGCCTGAAACCTTCTGATCCCATCTAAAGCCCATTCTAAAACGAACTTTTCCAATCTCTAACATCACGATAAGCTGAATCCTTTGTTCAAAGTTATTTGCATTATTCGAGATAACTCATAGAAAAACATTCGTGAATATTTAGTACACAGTGCCCTCAGAGAAAAAGGCGGGGGTTAGGATTATAGTTAATTAGGGTTAGCCAATGAGATGGCTCACTCTTACACCGATTTAAAAGCGATCACCTATTTAAAGGGATGCTCCAGCCAAAATACAAATGTAGTTCATACGAAAGATCGTACTGACTTTAGTTTATTACCAAAATTTCAGCATTCCTATCAATTTAGTAAGAAGATGTGGCTAGTTGAAGTTGGAGAGTTTGTCCAATTTCGACGCCATTTTGTTTCTCAAATATGACGTCACTGAGTGACGTGATCTCTTATTATGCCTAAGAAGCTCCTCTACTTTCCTGCATGATGAACTAAATAGTTTATTTCGACTAATTTTCGTCCAAAGAGCGTTCACAACAGCTATCACTATGTGATAGTCATCAAAACAACTCCACTGCCGATAAAGAATCACTCAATGACGTCATATTTTCAAAACCAATATGGCGTCAAAATCCTCAAATTTTCAACTTCAACTAGCCATATCTTCTTTACTAAATTGATGGAAATGCTGAAACTTTGGAAATAAACTAAAGTCATTAAGATCTTTCATATGAACTACATTTGTATTTTGACTGGTGTATCCCTTTAAGTATTTAACTAGTACAACTTTGTTAGTCTTTTTCAGATGCATCCTGAGATGCAGAACCTTTTCCCAGAATTCCGAGGAGTTGGAAAGCTAGATGAACTGGAAACCACAAGTTTCTTAAATGGTCATGCCAAACGTCTTATGACAGCTGTACAAAATGCCATCATTTCAATTCAAGACATGGATACTTTCACAACTTATCTTAAAGATCTTGGACGAAGACACAAGACACGTAAACTCAAACCTCACTACCTCGAGGTGAGTTGATATACACTATACATGACCATCAGACGTTTTTCCGTTTTTATAAATCCCATGCAAGCAGCACTCTTTCAGTATTTGAAGAACAGACAAAAATACAAAAACAGTGTCTTCTCACTTAATTTTCTTGGTTTTTTTAATTTGTTTCAACGCCAACTTGGTTCACTCACGACGCTGAAAATCAGTGACAAAGGACTTTCGTACTTTGCATCTCATTAATTATTTAACCGAGCCGGTAGTATAGTAATAAAATGTGTTGTGCTTTTTTCACTCTCTGACGAAGGCCCTTTGCTCGAGCCGTTAGACTACTCACACGCTATTCCGGTAGTATAGTGGTCGCAGCTGAACGCTACTTGCCTTTTCAAAAGTCAAGCACAGTACCTCTGATACACTAACTGCATGGGTTACCACACAGTACCTCTGATACACTAACTGCATGGGTTACCACGATGAGAAAATCGCAATTGTAAAAATTACGAGACATTTCTAGTGGGCCTTGTTCAGATATCTGTCCCGGGAGACTGAAAATTAGTGTTGACATAATCTAATGAGCAGTGGTAATTGCTTATATATATATATATATAGAGAGAGAGAGAGAGTACAATATCTACAGACACGTGTTTCGGTGTTACACAGCTCATCAGTGTAGCGTGGTACAATCTAGATATGGGAGTGACAACCGCTTGTGGGATAAACAGCGGTCATGCGCACATCTAGAGAGCGTGAAACGGTATAGGGCCAGAGTGCTCAAACTACCACAAGGGTAGTGGGCGTTGCATTATCGCTAAAGGACACCTACACCAACTTCACAATATATATATATACTTTCTAATATATACCTACAATACTACCCTAGCCCCTATATTATCAGGAGTACCTATATCAAATCATACTATCTTTTTCTTATGGTGTATAGCGAATGGGTACGGCAATGATGCAAGCATTCAAAGATCTCTATGCAGAAATATGGACATCAGATACAGAAGAGGCCTGGCGAATCCTATATGATTACATCGCAGAAATTATGATTACCGGTCTGAATGAACCATAATATACGATCTCATCTGATAACAGATTTATACATAATCATTGCCAATGCAAAATACTTGGGATTCAGGAATACCCACACATGTATACCAATTACATACTGTGGTAATTCAGTATTGTCATAACCAATGTAATTACATTTAATCACATATTGTACTAGAAATATCTGATGTAGAGACTTATCCAGCCCAAGTTTAGGTAGAACTAACGTTAGTTCGGGTGTAGTGTTTTTATTGTAGGTTGTTTATAGGTCCGCCCGCCTGAGATTTAGTTCACGCAGGCCTAAACTCAGGCCGGTGGCTTAGACCGACCTAGGCCGACCTGATTAATCGGGCTGATTTTTTACCTTGGGGCATGTTATATAATCAGGCAAGTAAAAAGGGGTATTTGCAGGCAAATATCCCAATGCACTCATGAGTAAATCCACTAGATAACATACACCAGGGTATGAAATAGGTCTGGTCGATTGAATAGACCTTATGCGTAATGACGTAGGAATCTATTAATGACTACTACTACCATAATTCCTTGCGAGATTTCCTTTCTTATGTTAATAGTAGACTCCTTCTAGGAGATGTAAAACAATGCTCGAGTATGATTTATTTAGAGTTGATCACGCAGGATAAGCTTGCCATATTTATCCGAGCTAGAGGTTCATGTTTTAAGCGTTCGATTATTCAGTTTATCACTCTTTGGTGAACGGAAAACCCAGCTGATAGTGATTCCGAGGGCCTACGATTTAAGGTCGTTTTCCGAGAAGACCCGAAAGTCTTACCATTTGCTGGTGTTGTTGCAAAAGCAGCACTTTCTCCTCAATAATTTTTTAGACCCTGAGTGGAAGTCAGACCCAGGATATGAACCTGTGTCTCCCAGCTCATAGACATGTGTGGTAACCACTAGACCACAACAACTGGTTAATTTTCTAGTAGTAGTAGTCATTAATATGTTCATGCGTCGTGAGGTCTATTGACGACGGTAATATTAGAAACTATAAGCAATGCTCATTGCGAGGCCGAGCCTCGTGTAAACAAGAGTTGAAATATACCAATATTAAAATCAGTATTAAAATGTAAAAAGCAGTATTAAAATCTTTATTTAGAAGAAACACGCTAGCCGGCGTGTCTATATATAAATTAATTTAGAATTTACTAGAAAACTAGGAAAAACTAAACTAAAAACTACATGTACTAACTGTATACTAAAAACCTGGAAATGAGGCGTGATCCAACTAGAGCATAATATGATTTTTAAACCTGTACAGTTTAGTTTATTAGATTTATCACTCTTTTAGGTGAACGGAATACCTCAACAGGCTAGAAGCCCAATTGATAGGGGTTCCAAGGGCTTAAGATTTAAGGTCGTTATCCGAGAAGACCCGAAAGTCTTACCATTTGCTGATATTATTGCAAAGGCAGCACTTTCTCCTCAATTATTTTTAAGACCCTGAGTGGAGGTCCGACCCAGGATTTGAACATGTGTCTCCCAGCTCATAGACATATGTGGTAACCACTAGACCACAACAGCTCTGACTCCAAAGCATATGCCAACTTGCCAGGGTCTTATCTCCGGGTGGGGAGCGGAGATAAGACCCTGGGTATTGACCGAGGTTATGCTGGCCTCATAAACAACCCACTATGTTAGCATCAATCATGGAAAAGGATAAAAAATATCCTTAGAACCTTCGATGCCATTTATACCTAATTTAAACTCAACAGATTTGTATATGGGAGAATTAATCTTGGCCTTCCCAGCCTCGTTTTTATGTTTTACTCAAAATAAATGGTTATAACGTCTGTTATGATACAAGAAACTGTCAGCGGAAGGATTTGTGGGCTCATAATCCTACTCATCCTCCCATTTCTGCTTAGTTTTTAAATCAACCTTTAAAGCGTATCACGTCAGCGTGTCTCTATCGAGGCACGCGGCTGGCCAATCAGAGGCCGCGCAGTAATTTGATAATTTAATTTCAAAGGCCCGACAACACCTGCTGCTGGAATCTAGCTTTGAAAAAACATACAGGTACTGTTTGCTGCGTTGCTATACAGTTCCTTAATAACACCTCAAGTATTCCAACTTCATCAAGTATTTCATCTTCATAAAGTACACCAACTTCCTTCCTTTTTAAGTAAGGAGATAGCAGGAGCATCAAAGACTACGAGGACACCTTTGGACATTTGGAAGAACAAGGGTAAGTGGCATAAATCAAATTACGCTAGAGATATTTATTTGGATAGTGTGAACCATCAAGGAAAACCGTTCTAAAGGTTTTGTTAGAATTATTAAAACGATGAAATATATCATTATATATTAAATGTGACTTGTAGTTTGGTTATCTCAATAGAGGAAATTGTTTGTTACTCAAACTTTAACACAAACTCATAAACATGTTTCTGAACCCAAGACGGGAATCGAACACTTCCGTTTCAAAATATAAAGTATAAATAAATTCAAAATATATGTCAGTATGAATTTTATTCGCGAGTATAAGATTTTTATTTGCTTTGTCGCAATTCAATTAGCTAAGCTGCAGAGAGTTCAAAAAGCAGCAGCTCGAATTATTTTTGCGTTATCTACGTTTTGTTCTAGAACACCTGTTTTATATGGATTGCATCGGCTACATTGCTTCCGTATTGAATTTAAAATTTTACTTATCACATTTAAAGTTATTCATGGTATTGCACTATATTTGTAAATTAATTACCATTAAGAATTCTAATTATACTTTAAGAAGTAGTAAGGAAGACATTATTAGAACCACCCGACATGGCAAATTGCTGGCCAATCTTGGTGACAGGTCATTTGTGTCTGCTCCAAGAGTTTGAAGTAGCCCTTTAAGCGGTTGCTATTAATAGCTCAAAATGCGGACAATTAACAAACCAAATTTGACTCACAAATGATTGCAAATTAGCTACAGTAAACACCTGCTATGAAGAACCTTCCACCTATAAGAACCTCAGGCTGAAATTAGGGATTTTGTGCCCCTCTCAATAAGAACCTGTTTGAGCCTGATATTTGAAATAGGTTCTTATGTCACAAAATCAATTTATAATTCCACTGTAGCAAAGTCCTAATATTTTTTAGATATCTACACTGTGGAAGTGGGAACACCAACAGCATGTCAGTCATGTAACAGTGTACTGCATGAGCTGTAGCAGTAATAGAACTGTTCAGTGTTAAGGAAGATGTACCTTAATATTGTTATATACTAGTCTTATCATCTACAAAGAAAACTGAAAGTACTGCCTAGTTAATAATATCATCTCATTGACATAAGTGTTTATCAGTTACTGAATTGTGGCTTTATGGTTTATTGAGTTGTCTTTCTCCAGTTTTTTGCATGGTAAAATAATTACAAACCAATTTATAAGAACCTAACACCCTGATTTTTTGTTAGATATCAAAAATATAAGAACCTATCCCAGGCTGGTTTGGAAAAATGTAGGTTCTTCATAGTGGGTGTTTACTGTATTTTCTTTTGTTATGGCCGCAATAATTATGGGTAAATGCGGACAAACATGGGTAGTGACGTCATCTTGACAAAGTGCTATTTTTTATCGCTGCATATTGCACAATAGTATATATGGTTTTTATCTTTAATTATGAAATTTTACTTATGTAACTATTTATTTTTTTCATGTAATTTAATTTTTGAAATATAATTTACTTACATAAACTAATTATGTAGCTTTCATTCATGTAATGCTCCCTTGATCATTATCAATAATAATTATTATATATCAATAATATAATTATTATTATTATATTATATTAATAATTATTATATATCAATAATAATAATTATTATTAGCCAGTCACTTTTTTGTGGGGTTACCGCTAGATAAAATGACCGCAGGCTCTGGTTGGTACGTAATGAAGCAGAACGTTTAGCAAAAGCGTGCATACATTATGACGTCATTTCTATTGTTCTTTGTGTACAGGGGTGTCAAAAAATCTGAAATAATTTCTCGTCAAACCCAATTCAATTTATCTTCCCTCCAATATTCATTGTTGTTTACCAGTACACACACACCACGCTTCGCGTGCCTATTTTTATATAAGCAATGTCATTTTAAGCTAATTTAAGCATTGTTTACAATATAAATATCTCCCCTACCTTTCAGTTCAATCTCACCAAAATGTTCCACAATAAACTCCTATTTCTTTATTCTAAAAGCTCGTGAAAGCGAGTTAATTTCGTTCATTAACAGCTTGTACAACAAAACTTTAAAATTCACCGCTGAAAAACGTCTTTGCCGACGAAAATACAAACCGAAGACAATGTTGTGGCGGGAAAACAGTTAGCCAATCAGAACGTTGACAGGACTATTAGTCTTTAGTTCCTGGGTAAAAAAATCGTATCGGCTAAACGGGCGTTTAAAATTGAAATATACGCGTGTGCTTATATTTTCAGATCATTTTTTAGTGAATTTAAAGCGAATCTTTGCTGTAAGCTGATTATCAATTTTCATTCATTTTCGTTACGTGAAGCGTGCGAAAAACGCAGAACAGCTTTCTGTCAACGGTAAAAAGCACGAAATGTGCAGTGCCATCACGTGTTTACATCGGACGCGCATCGCCATATAAAGTAGTATATATCACGTCTTATATTCTAGACCGTTTACGTCGGACGCGCATCGCCATATATATAAAGTAGTATATATCACGTCTTATATTCTCATTCAGACCGTTTACGTCGGACGCGCATCGCCATATAAAGTAGTATATCACGTCTTATATTCTCATTCAGACCGTTTACGTCGGACGCGCATCGCCATATAAAGTAGTATATATCACGTCTTATATTCTCGTCCCCAGACCGTTTACGCCGGACGCCCATCGCCAGATCAAGTGGTATATAACGTCTTATATTCTCGTTCCCAGACTGTTTACATCGGACGCGCATCGCCATATGAAATAGTATAATATCACGTCTTATATTCTCGTCCCCAGACCGTTTACGCCGGACGCGCATCGCCATATATATAAAATAGTATATATCACGTCTTAATTCTCGTTCCCAGACCGTTTACGCCGGACGCGCATCGCCATATATATATATAAAGTAGTATATATCACGTCTCATATTTCCGTTCCCAGACCGTTTACGCCGGACGCGCATCGCCATATATATAAAGTAGTATATTATATCACGTCTTATAATCTCGTTCCCAGACCGTTTACGCCGGACGCGCATCGCCATATATATAAAGTAGTATATATCACGTCTTATATTCTCGTTCCCAGACCGTTTACGCCGGACGCGCATCGCTATTCTCGTTCCCAGACCGTTTACACCGGACGCACATCGCCATATAAAGTAGTATATCACGTCTTATATTCTCGTTCCCAGACCGTTTACGCCGGACGCGCATCCCCATATATATGAAGTAGTCAATCTCGTTCCCAGAGCCTGCGTTCCATAAAGTAGTATATATCACGTCTTATATTCTCGTTCCCAGACCGTTTACGCTGGACGCGCATCGCCATATATATAAAGTAGTATATATCACGTCTTATATTCTCGTTCCCAGCCAATCCTAACCCCCCGCCTTAGGTGTTTTCCTAACCTTAACCCCCAGGCCGTGTTTTTGCGGTCCCTCTCCCCTTGTTGCGTAATGCTTGTGGGATATGCGCTATAATTCAACGAAAACTACCATACCCGGATGTAATATCCAGAGACACAGAAATTCAAGATCTTTCAGTGGTAAAGCTAGGTTGACCGCGAAATCTGGAAAAAAATCCTCCATCTTGGCCAAGACCGTAAGACGACGATATTACGAGTAGCGTAGCCAATCAGTTTCCATCATTTTCATTTACCAGTAAATTTCTATGAAAAGCAATTATTCAGGTATTTTCGTCTTTTTCTTTAACAGCCAAAATGGAGTACAGAAATACAAAAAGTTTCGACACAAGCATCATCAGTGACACCCTCGAACGCTTGGAAAACAATCCGAGTGTTGTCGGAGTTATGGTCGTCGGAAACGACGGTTACCCGATCCGAAGCACTCTCGACGGCGCAACGACGATTGGCTACTTGGAAAACTTCGGCTCGCTCATCGAGTTGGCGCGATACACAGTGCGAAACCTGGACCCGACCGACGACCTGAACTTCCTTCGACTTCGAACACGTGACTACGAGGTGATGATAGCCCCGGAGAAAGAGTACTCGCTGATCGTCCTCCAGAAAGGAGTCACCGCCAATGTTTCAAGCGACAGACACAATTAAAATCTTTTGAATGTATGTTAGGAAAAATAAAGATTCCCATTTCAATTTTCAAATTGAAATCTTTTACTTTGAAATTTCCATCCAAAATGGCTGCCAATGCGTCAAATCACGTCAGCAGCTGTGTTTTATTTTTTCATGCCCCACCATCTTTGATAAACCTTTGCGGTTGTTTTTTATTGTATAAAACAAATAGATTCCATTTGTTGTTGTCTGTTCAGTTATAGATACACAGAGGACATCAGAACGTGGTAAGAACATCAGTGACCCACTCGACTCCGTCTCGTGGGCCACTTTTTTGTTTTTGACGTCATCTGTGCATCTATAACTGAACAGACAACGGCAAAATGGAATCTATTTGTTAAATAGAGTAGTGGGTTATTAGTGGATAATAATAAAACCAATACGATTAGTTAACTCGTACCCAACTCTCCGCTCAACCGAGACACGCGTCATTGCCATGTAACATGCTTCGCATGCTGGCAATTCAACGTTTCTACTTCAACTGTTTCCTTATAGTATACCCGCTAAACTTTTGCATGACGATTTCATCGATCGCCAGTTTTCTATTTAAGAAATAGAAAACACTTTCCGTGTTTCGATGGAGTTTTAGTATAAATTGACAAGTCTATCACAAATCCTCAATTTTCATTGGCTATCCAACCTCGTACCCAGGGTCTCATCTCCGTTCGCCGCCCGCCCCCCTGACATAGAAACATCTGGGGTAAAAGTCGCGTGATTTCGAATATTTACTTTTTTTCATGAAAAATGTGAAATAAAAGTTATTTCTTGAGTTAGAAACTTGTAACTTTATACTAAAACAATTAGACAACTCGCCCTTGTTTTCTATGAGCGATAGTTAACTGGGCTCCGCCTCGTTGACTATGATCTGCTCATAGAGAACGGAGGGCTCGTTGTGTAATTGTTGAAACACGAGAGGAAATTTACAGGGCAATGCAGGGAGTAAAGGAGAGCTGCGCAGGGGGTATAAGAGAACGTAGTATAGGGGTATAAGAGACCGCGAAGTTCGAGTTATCTATAAGTGTTGTCTTCACAAGAAAAGTTACAAGTTTCCTTGCAGATGTACAAGAGGGTGAATATCTTGGATTTCTGCATTTACAGTATG
This sequence comes from Chrysogorgia sp. JL179-B06, assembly GCA_035772405.1. Lineage (NCBI taxonomy): Eukaryota > Metazoa > Cnidaria > Anthozoa > Scleralcyonacea > Chrysogorgiidae > Chrysogorgia > Chrysogorgia sp. JL179-B06. Next base: position 744,696 of record JAYKKM010000357.1, read on the forward strand.
AGAGCTTTTTTAAAGCTCGCAAAACGGCGACAGCGCAAAGGAGGAAGAGCAATTGAATTTCCCCCACGTAAAATATCACGAATTTCAAGCCGAAAACACTTTGACGAATTGCTACGCTTTCGCATGGTGCATCACATGACTAGTGATGCGCACATCTTTCTTATTTGAAACATAAGTATATTATTGTTTTACTTCGTAAAAACAACGCAGCACCCAGTAATTGTAATAATGAATTAAAATTAAGTTCTTCCCTAGTGAAAGTACTACCTAAATAAGTGGAGAGGAATTCTTGTAGAACTTTAAAATCGTGGTAGCTTCGTCTCTTGTTTAACAGCTCACGGCGTCATAACACAACAACAATATTTCTAATTGGACAATCTAGAAAAAATTATAAAAATAAAATATTATAATATCATAATCATAATAATTATGATTATTATACAGTGTATTTCTTCCTTACTCCACTGCATGACACAGTCAACTTACCACAAACGAGTTTTTACGACTTTTTATTGTGGAATCTCTGCATCAGGATTCGTGAACAGACTCCAATCGGTTCCGATGCAGAAACCGATTCTTCTTCGATGTTCTAAATGCTTCCTGTCTTCAATATCAGCCCAACGAACCTTGGTAACACAGGGGAAATACAGGGGAAATACAATTATACAAATACAAATTGTTTTAATTGAGATTATAAAGTGTCGTAACAAATCAACAGTTAGTTGTGAATCAGCCATCGCAATTCGCAAAACATATTTTGTCTAATGCGTATAATTGTGCTGAATCCTATTCAGATGATGAATTTAGAATTCATAAGAAATGCCGCTCATTGTTCCAACTAAAGGTGATGGAACCATTTTAATTAAGTTCCAAAGGACTCTGTTTTCAGTCTGTCACTATTTGAAGTGTCACTTCCCTATCGGGGTGACATCATCATACCTCTTTCCCTATAAATATGCGCTCTAAGTTTCAGTTTATCAGCAAACGTCCCACTTGATAAGTTGTCTGCCGAAATGCATCGTGCTCTTTTATTTTAAGCCTATTTATTTCTCAAATCTTTAAACAGTTCTTCTAAGAACTCATTTCTCTTTCTCATCCTTTGCTCCAACATTACGCCTTTATTAGCTTTTGGTAAATGTGTTTATAAATAAGCAGTTTAGTTTTCAGAAGGTTCTACTAAACTTATTACCAATCACCATGGTCAGTACGTTTTATAAAGCGATATTTAAAGAGTGAGTGTCAACCGTGACGCATTGCACGCTCGGTCGGCCATTTTTTGAAGCACGAAATGCCCTTAGTGAACTTATCCGTAAATATCTTGTCAATCCTTGATATAAATTATTCATTTTGTCTTTTAATTGAAAGAAGATATACCTTAGAAAGTAATTACTTCTGTATTTTTCACAAAACTCGACGTTTTCTTGACTTTCGTTTCGATATATGTCAGCCTTGACTAATGCGAAGCGTGCAAGACCAAATAGCGAGGTTCAAACAAAAAAATCAGTGTTTGAATTGTGGATGAATACGAAAGCCTCTACAGGGTTTCATGAGAAGACTTGGTGAATTTCCAACGTATTTACCAATTACCACATCAAGTTGGCGACGAAGCTCTTCGTTATCGTATACGGAAGGTAAACACAAACGCGCAATGCACGATGGTTGACACTCACGCTTTAACTTGTCACCACGACAAAGTCAATATTTTATTAAAAAAACGTATGTTGCATGCTGTGATGTAACTAAGATTTTCTTAAACAGAAAGGAACCTGTTTTAGAGGGAGACATTTGGAGTGTATGGTACCATACCGAACTAGGGGCGGGCTGGTTATATCAGAGAAGCCCGACAATTTTGGCTAAAAAGGGCGGAGCAACTGCACAATACAATGCTACACTCCCTATTCTGAGCGTCAAAACTAATTGAACCCCTATATAACCTAGTTAATGTAGACAGTCTACATTACATTAAAAAATAACCGCTAACACCAAAACAACAAAGATCTTAACCCTCCGCCTCGAGTTTTCTAACCCTAACCCCCGCCTAACGAGTTTTGTTATAACTATAATGCTAACACTATTAAGGTGATTCCTCAGTTTTGCATTGCGCACATTTACTGCGCACATCCAATATCCAATAATCAGTGTTTTTATGGCCATTATGCAACACTTTTCCGACCATTTTAGGACAATTTAGTACCAAATCTAACAATGGCCGCTAATTGTACTGGTATAGGGAAGAGTTATTTCCGAGAACTGTTACACAAGTCTAGCTAGGGCTCCCTGTGCAAGTAGATTTGTAAATTACTTGATGCCGGGTTAAGGCCATAGTTCTTAAAGAAGGTCGGTGACCATAATTTTTTCCTTAATAATTTTTTTCTTCTACCACTTTTACGTGTTATAACAGAAACTTAGAGAAAAATCATTTCTACAACTTACAATATTTTACATTTTTCATGAATTTTTCTTCAAATAACATGTCAAAGAATATGGGAAACGACCTTTCTTTATCATAATAAACCCTGTTAGCTGTTTCTTTTTCCCTAAAATACCATGTTTTCTTGTATAAAATTACTAGTTGCGAAAAATAAAAAATTATCTTTGTCAAAAGGTTTCAAGAAAAGGTTGTGCAATGCGGTTTTTACTCAACTCGTAAATTGGTCACAATGACGTCACCATACTGAGTAAAAGGGATCTGCGTCATATCTTCTAAACAAGGTCGGTGACCCCAACTTTTTTGTTTTGTTTTAATATAAGTATGTCAATAACTTTAAGACTGGGAAGATTCAGCAAATTTTCATTTCGGAAAGAATTACTGAGGAAGTAATTTTGTATACACTCTGTGGCTCCACGGCTCCGTGGCTCCATACTGACTGAGGAGCCACGGAGCCAGTCTCAAAAGTAATGTCTCAAAAGTGGCATTGCATTATGCAGTTTAGCCCCCTTCTCGAATATGCAGCCCCTATTTGGGGTGGTATTCCGGATTATCTTGACGCGGAAATAGAAAGGGTGCAGAGAAGGAGACTAGCAATTATTGGCGTCCCTACAGATACATTAGAGAAACTCAGTTCAAGGCGTGACGAGGCAACAAAGACCAAACTGCTACGGATTCTAAGTAACAAGCAACATCCGTGTCAGAAGCTCATCTCCGTAAACGAAGCTAAACCCATGTACAATCTTAGGTCGAATAGGGAAACCTTTAATAAAGTATTATTATTAATAAGGATAATAAAGAATAATATGTTCTAAGGATTTATGGTGAAGGAAAATTTCGAGTGTTGGAATATATACATTTTAAGACCAAACCGGGACCAGTTGCGAAAAATGCAACTTCAAGGCCTTCCGGCTGGAATTGAACCCGCGACCCTGCGATGCTAGTGCAGTGCTCTGACCACTGAGCTACGGACGCCGTTGCCGAGAGCCTAGTCACGAGTTCTGTATATATAGTGGTGGTAATGCCAGGATATTACAAGTAATATTTGGCATATTACTTATAAAGAATAATAGTCTTCTTCCTCACAGTCAGATCACATGGTTGTTTAATCTAACACAGTTTTACATCGCGAGGTGATTTATAAAATAAGTAGCCCCCCCTTACATCCCCTCTGCAGTGCCAGGCTCAATTCCTGCCGTTGTGTGAACCCGCGTTCCTACTGCAGTGCGGAACTTACTCGTTTCTTCCCCAGTCTCATGTCTTCCTCTCTCTCATCGTAAGGGTCATCGTCAACGTCATCCGGAATTGCAGACTCGTTCTGAGCTTTTCTCTTGCTGCCACGTAACCGAATCCCGTCGAGTTTGTCTACATGGAATCGGATTGGAGTGGCTTAGAAAGTGTATCCAGTGTATTAAGCTAGTATAGTTATAATGGTAGGGAAATTGCGAGTGGTTAAAGGATATTTTTGAGATCCAGTTTTGTATATAAGTATGTTATTGTCATAGTGTTGTACTAACGTGTATATAGTTTCTCTAATAAAACAGAGCGGAGATACATGACAAGAAAGTCACAGTACCGTGGCACAACGAGTGCGCGTGAAACACGGGGGGCTGTCTATCAAGTGAAGCGGGGGGAGAGGAATTAGCCTCATTAATTATTTAAATATAAATATAAACTGAGATGTCTTTCCAACAAATTTCCACTTCAACAAATAGTTCCACAATTTTTTCAAGTTTTCAACACAACCAATGAAGTCCTGAGTGTGTCTGGGATGAAATCTTAGCAAATAAAATTAATTTTATTCATTTATCGATCATGGTGCACAGAAAGTAATTGTAATCCACTTGTGACGAGAAGTGACTAGAGCTAGTGCCTGGACAGGCGTCTAACGAAGTGTAATACTTATAGTTGCTCCAATACAGGCAAAATTCTTTAATATTGTGGTTTTAAATTAGAGGTGAGCCGATCATCGGCAAAACATCGGCAGAGCCGATTATCGGCTAGTTTTTCTCACAATCGGCCATCGGCCGATTGTCTTTCACCATCGGCCGATTGTCTTTCGCCATCGGATCGGTTGTCTCGTGTTCGTATTTCTGCTCTCTCGTCCTCGCACTTAGAAAATTGAAATCTACGGTATATTATCGGTATTGCGCGAACGCTGAAACCGATTATCACTGTTTAATTTTCTCTCGCGATTTATTATTAGCCGCGATGTTTGTTGCAAGAAACGTCTGTTACGGAAATTAACAGAAACAAAACTTCCTTTGTTTCGATCTCCCAGTGGAATAACATGTTTTGCGAAGCCCTATTTGTTTTGAATTTGAAACTATTTTCCGGCAAAATTTGTGACATTTGTGACATAGTGTCGTGACTCATCTTGAAGACGGCTAATCACTAATGCATTTTCAATTCCCAAGGCGCACATTTTATGTGCTAGCTACTGTCGCAGTCTTTTGAAATTATTTCACCCACCTCTGGGCTTGTTTCGATGAGATTGTCAACGACGACAACAACGAAGCCGAGGAGGAGCCACTTAACGACGATGTCACTTGTGAAATTTCAGCTTTCCTGGCACTTCCATTACAACCACGAGTCTCCTGTCCATACGCATGGTGGTCTAGAAATCGTCTGGCATATCCAAACCTCTTCGAGTTGCGTCAAAGTATTTGAGTGCTCCCAGCTCTAGCGTGGACTAGGAACGTGTGTTCAGTGAGCAGGGCAACATTTACACAGAGAAGAGAAGTTCACTTGCTCCACACAAAGCAGACAATTTATTATTTTTACATCACAATTTGCCGAGATTTCAGTTTGACTATTATGCCTGCAATTTTGCATTTTGGTTTTTTCATTTTGCGTTTTTTCTTTACCTTGTTTGGTCGGCATTTTTGCACTTTTTCAGTGGTTACTTAAAATATGAGAATTGGCTTGATGACTTCCTCTCATTGCGAAACTTGAGATGAATAAAACGACAAAACGGGAGCACTGAGCATCAGGTTAGCAAACATCGGTTTTGCCGATTAATCGGCCGATGGTGGGAAAATATCGGCTCTTAACAATCGGTATCGGCAATCGGCTTTTTTTTTAACATCGGCTCACCTCTATTTTAAATAGTATATATTTAAATCTTTCTGTAGTTTATAGAAGATGTGTTATGGAATATTATAATGAATCTTGTTTTAATAAATCATCTTAACATTGAAAACACAACACTTTGAAAAACAGCTACGTTAGCTGATAAGCCACCGTGTATAAAGAATTTTAACTAAAGATTAAAGACAAAAATACTTTATAAAACAAAAACAGCGTTGGAATGCACTCGCGTAACGAAAGCCACTGAACTAGGCCAGGAAGAGTTGCTTAACATATGTAGCAGAAACGAGCTCATGGGACATGTATAGTGTGTGGTAGGAAATCCTGTGTCGTCCCCTGTCTAGTCTTCTTGTGTAAAATGTGCTGTTAGTTTATTTTTTATCTTTGTGGGTTATCCCTGCTACTCAATGTGGCTTGTAAATAAATAAAATAAAATATAACAGACATACCTTAGCGTGTTAAATATATATATATACATATTTTTGTATATACATATTTTCTTTTTATATGCTGTAGTGAGTGTGGGAGCTTGGACAAGATAAATATCGGAGTGCAATTAAAAGGCAAAAATAACTTAATTCTAACACCTACCTAGTTCCACTTCATCAACATCGTCCCAGCGACTCTTCGAGAGGTGTTCCTCCTGCTACAACAGTCAAGGGTTAGTCTGAACGCCACAACAAACATCGACAGTGAGTAAGAAAACGGAGCTTAGCAAGTCTTCTCAAGCAATCATTGTCATCAATTGTCGTCAATGTATTCTTGTACTTGACAGGAATACATTTTGTTCCGCCGACCCAGTTTCCATTACACACACGTAAAGAAAATGAAAACAGTTCGTTCGCTATTGGCATATTAGCCATTGCAGTGTAAGCGAGTGAAGCTTATGTTGACAGAATTTCGCCACGATTTTTTTCAGCCCTTCGCATTACTGTTTGTTTATTCTCTTCATATTTCTCTTCGTATTTCAGATACTTCGCATCTGCTTTGCAAAGCCATTTATCGCTTGCATTGGTTATACACTCCCACCATATCACCCACCCACCCCTAAACCTCACCCACCCACCCACCCACCCCTAAACCTCACCCACCCACCGCTTAACTAGTTTCTCAATACGTTACCTCTTCTTCTACAGGATCTTCAGTCTCTTCTGCGTCATCCTTCTCAGTCTCCTCTTCTTCATCCTTACTTTCATCTGGGACTTCCACAGCTTCCATCTCAACCTATAGTAGTATAGTTTCATAATAGTACTGTTCAGAGCTGGTATATTGATCTATTAAAGTGAGCTTGAGATATTGAGTGCCATTTATAATGGAATATAATTTTAGGTTAATAAATGTAAATAATTTGCCAAAAAAGATTTACAACAAACTATCACAAGAAATTTAAAGTGCCCCTAACCTCAACAAATTTTATTGTGTTATTTTGAAAAACATTTTAAATGATAAAGTAACTTCTTTTGAAGATTTTCGTTTCTTTGCTTTCTTTTTGAGATATATCAGTTTGTTTGATATGCTAATGTACGGATTTACGTCACACATGCATAATGACTTATTGGAGAGATGTGTGTATCTCTTTCATTCTCGAAGGAAATCCTTTAAAATCGAGAAGTTTGGTGTTGTGAGAGAAACGCACACACGCGTTATTCACACTTTAGTGTTTTTATTTGATGAACGCAAAGATATATAACATTCTCTGATAACTCATTATGCATGTGTGACGAAATTCCAGACATTTGCGTATCAAACAAACTGATATATCTCAAAAAGAAAGCGAAGAAACGAAAATCTTCAAAAGAAGTTACTTTATCATTTTAAGCGTTCTTCCGAATAAGATAATAAAAAATGTTGAGGTTAGTGGCAATTTAAGATCTAAAGGTGCCGAAACGTTGTCCGCCATTGCTGAAAACTTGTTCTTAACGAGTCCGCGATTTCAAAGCAATGTGTGACGTCAAAGACTCAATAGCTTCGCAAGTTTTGATGCTGTCTGGCTTGCTTCCGAGGTTTCCCTTAAACATTTTTACGAATTGTAGAGAATTATATAGAATATTTCCCCAATATATCCATATATATTGCGGGCGGTGCGAAAACAACCCGGAATTCTGTAGGGAACTATTCTATACTAGAAGTTACTATCACAAGGGAAGTGCTGCCTCGAAATCCAAGACAGTCGTAATATTGTGCAAAATTGCAAAAAATAAGTGGTGGGCTTATTGAAGTCAAAGTCGCAGTGGAGGTAGTACAGACTCGTACCCATGCGGTTATGGTTTAGGTATACCAGAGCAGTGAGTTCTTCAGTACATATATATGGAGCTCAGGCCAACTCACAATGAGCTTGCTGGACCATAGGTACTCGCAATCTGGCCCTGGTGTTGAGGTTAATTAGTTATGACGTCATGAACTATTTAAGAAATAGAAAACATTTTCCGTGTTTACATACAGTTTTATATAAACACGAGTGGAAGTTTGGGAGAACGAGAAATCATAGTGGGAACACGAGCCCGTAGGGCAAGTGTTTCCACGCGATTTTGAGTTCTCCCAAACTTCCATGAGTGGTGGCTAATTGATGGCCAATTGATGGCGTATCACGATGGCGTAATCCATCCATGTTATATAGCCTGATATAAACACGGTAACTGACCAATCACAGCGTGCGTAAGACACAACTTCTTTTATAAATACATGTAAGACCGGAATATAATACAGAGTCTTAATTGATCGCATAACACCTGGCACATTTGCAGATATCTCACATCTGCCCCGACCTTGTTGACCCCCTTGTGTTGTAACAGCTCTCAACATCTATTCACAATATAGTAGTTCATGAACATGTGTAATTAAACAGATGTAAGTTGAACAGTTGCATAAAAATGCAGTTGAACATAAAGAAAAAATAGTTGTATTAAACATAGTTCTCTGTACAAGCTAGCTTGCATAAAAAGGCAGTTCAATATGAACACAAAAAGTTGACATTATAATAGTTGATAAACTAAGTTAATTAGAATTTGTTTCTTGCATAAAATGCAGTTCAATATTAACGCAATATGTTGACATTATAACAGTTGATAAACTAAGTTGATCAGAATTTGTTTCTTGTATAAAAATGCAGTTCAATATATTCTGTCGCTTATTTATATCTCACAGCTGCATGTGTGAGGTATGCACGGGTGCATTCTTCTGCATGAATGAGATACAATGAACTCGCACCAATATACAACTAAAATACAAGGAAAACTGTATTCATAAACAAAACAATTTCATATCATGCCACAATATCTCGCAGTCACTGAGCCATATTTCCGTTTGGTGAGCGTTTTAATAACAATAACATTAAGTATACATGACAGTATCTTAGTCGTCTTACCTTGACAAGAGCATACTTCCTCACTCAGAAGGCAGAACAGATCGTTCAAACTTCACAGCGTTGACAAATGTAAGGAACTTTAATACGCGTGATAAAACTTCTACGTCACAAAACGTCATAAAACTGAACCGACAAACAAACAGAGTAAATTTACACAAATCGAGATTTCGTTGACCATACATAGTTCCGCGAAGAAGTCTGGGCACGAGTGTCAAGATTAGTATGCTGCCTACGGCAGCAATAATATTCAGATGACGATGAGCCATGGGTACTTTGGTTTTGAGTCTTTGACGTCACTTCCGGAAAATATGCGATTAATGGCGGCTTCATATAATCTTGTATAAAAACAGTCGAATGAAAAGGCGATTTCCTCGATATTATTAATTCTCTTTGTTTCGCTCTATTTCTTTGTTTCGTTTGTATTAGTCCCACTTTGGTACTTCATGATGCGCTGGATATTATGGTGCTATCGGTTTTTCAATCACGGTACGGGAAAGTGCTTTTATCGACGTTCAAACATCGCTATTTTGATAGATAAATGTCAGGAGTCTGGGACCGAAACAGTAGCACTAGTGACGTCACACGTTAGATTAGTCGATAATATCGATATGTTTTTTGTGGTTATTGAATGCTTAGCTGTGGAAATATTACTGATGTTTGAGTTAGAGTCAACATGTTCCTCTGAAAGCGAGATCAGTAATGATTTTTTCATCTCTAAAATATATGCCGACTCTAACGTGTGACGTCAGGTGATTTGACCGCGCGATGAGGTGCGACAAAATTGGTGTAATTTTTCCACTTTTATATAAAAAATAAAGCACTTTCCTTTGTCGTGATTGAAAAACCGATACCACCATAAGATTCAGCGCATCAAGAAGTAACTATGCCCCCGTACACACGGAAACGTTTTCCTGCGTTGTTGTATTGTTTACTGTTCTCAAGGGAATCGAGAACAACCAGCTCATTACTTGAAACAATACAAAAACGCAGGAAAACGTTTCTGTGTGTACGGGGCCCCTTAATGGGTCATAAAAACAGAGTATAATTTTTCGTTTCATAGGCACATTAAAAAGCGAATACAAACCTCAGTGATAGCGGCGTCTTGTAGAAGTGATCGAACATCAAGTCTGGTGTGATGTCTTGGCGTCTCTTCCCACTTATCCAACATCTGTTGCGAAGAAATCAAAACAGACATGATGATTATCTGAATAATTTTCGAGTTACAAGTCTTCGGACTTCATACCTTGTTGATTTCTTCCAAAGTTCGGTGGTGAATGTTTCTCTTGGCGCAATCGTTAGCGTCGCCACTAATCTCAGCGACGTAGACCTAAAAGGTGACGAGAGGAAGAATGACAAGATGAGAAAGAAGAGAAGATAAGTATGGATGATTGAAAGGATTTGAAGAAGTAATGACAGAGAGGAAGCGAATGGAAGGGAAAAAGGGAAGGGAAAGGAAGGAAATCGGAAAAAGGGGCAGGAAAGAGGAAGAGATGGAAAGAGGAAGAGATGGAAAAAGGAAAAGAAGAAAAGCGGAGGACAAATGAAAAGAAAATGAAAAAATAGGTCCGCAATGCGTACATGTGTCTGCTGACATTTGAGTTACAGAGAAATGTGAGATAATTAAGTTCATGGGCTTGTGTCCATTCTTTGTGAGTATGTCCTGAACTAGAAGATAGTTGTCACTATATACTGCGGAATGGGGGCACACATTTTAATGACATGAAAATTAGGATGACTTTTTTTATTGATTTATTTGAAAGAACTCGACGAAGGTTAAAACGACCAAGAATGCCTTTTTGCAGTTCTTTCATATCTTATCTCGTTCTTGAGTTATGACAAGGAATAAGGAAGCGAGTGGAAGGGAATAAAATTAGAAAAAGGGAAAGGAAGAGGAAGAGAAGGAAAAAGGAAAAGAAAAGGAAGATAAGCGGAGGTCAAATGAAAAGGAATGGAAAAGAAAAATGAAAAAGGCAAATGACAAGAACATGAGAAGAAAAAAGAAACAGAAAAGAAAAGGGAGAATAAGAAGGAGATGGTAAAGGTGAAGGAAAAATGCAAAGAAAAGGAAGATAAGCAGAGGACAAATGAAAAGAGAATGGAAAAGAAAAATGGAAAAAGACAAGAACACGAGAAAGAAAAAATAAAAAGGAAACAGAAAAAGGGAGAATGAGACGGTAAAGGTAAAGGAAAAAGAAAAGGATAATTAAAAACAGACAGAAAAGAAATCGTTGAACTTTTTGCATCATTTACCTCAAACCCTTTCTGCTTCGCTTGACTCCAAAATCGCTCGAAGTGTTCGACTTTGTTGTTGATACAGTCGAGAATAACCATTGGAAAGAAACCATCATCAAGTGTTTTATTAAATGCTTTAAACAAACTATTACGATAGCTCTCTTCAACTTCTGCTTCATACACGTACTCCGTTCCCTAGAATAACATATTTTGTATTAATTGTGGGTATAGACGGGGGAACTGGGTACTGAGAAAGACAAAGAATAAGGAACATATTTTTTCTACCTTAACTTGAACTTTCTTTCCCGTTTCCGCATCATCTTCGTATGCTGATGTCTCTTGCAGGAAATAATCATCCAGACTTAGAATACGAGGTGTTGGAGCTTTGCATGCAAGTTCTTTATCCTGACAAGAAGATAGTTATATTGCTAAGAAAACAACTTTAATATACTCTTCAAATATCTAAAAATGTTGGTGTACTGCAGAAATAGCGCAACCTCGTACCCAGGGCATTTTGCTTTCACGGTGGAAGGTCGGCGAAAATGGCCCTGGGATCGGCTGGTCACATGATAATTTTTGTGGTCTTTGTTCCATTTCCTTTGTCTACTTTGTTGACCTGAATAATTGAGAAATGTTCAATGCTCTTCAGAGTTGTTCATGTCAGCATTCGTAGGCATAAAAGTAGCTAACAAGCTTAATAATCCATGGTTATCTCTTACAAAAGGTATGAAGAAGCATATATCCAATTTAGCGAAATGTGCTGTAAAATTTGAAGACAGCATTCAGATTTAGATGAATAAATTATATTCGGCTGAATTAATTGAGTTTTATGACAAGCCAATCGGATTATAGAATGGACCAGCCGATCCCAGGGCCATTTTCGCCGACCTTCCGCCGTGGAGGTAAAATGCCCTGGGAACGAGGTTGGAAATAGCGTGTAAGTAGTCTAACGTTTCGAGCAAAGGCCCTTCGTTTCACCCATTCGCTCGAAACGTTAGACTACTTACACGCTATTTCGACAGTACAGCAACCCTTTCAGATATTTGATTTGTATTTCTTTTGTATTCAAGAAAGTATTCAAGGAGTTTGGAACATTGCACTTGTGTTCTTCATTCATTACGTAACATGAATGTAACGTGTTATTTTTTTAGTTACATGTGGTTCTCATGAGTTTACCTTGATAAGCCTTGCAATATGCGTCTTACCACTCCCTGGTAGACCGCGGAATATGAGAACAATCTACAAGTAAAAAATACACGTTAAAACATTTGTGGTTACCAGGTGATAAATCAGACATAGTTTGACGCGACTCTTGCTTAACGTTGGATCATGGACAGTAACTTTTAAAGTTGCGTTCAAAAACCTTTTAAAAGCCAAAGTAACGTGAAACTATGTCTGATGTTGTTGTAAGTTATTAAATCTTTCCTGTCCGGCACAGTCAAAAGGGGTCATCGAACACCCCCTAAGTCGTCAATCGAAAAACACGGCACACGGTAACACAAGATTAAAAATTGAAAATCGACAAGCGCCAGGGACATGAGATCCACTCACACGCCAAATTTGATTTGATTTCATAAACAACTCTGCGATTGGTGGCATTTTGAATTTTCATGATGCTACGCGGGCGTGCAAGATGGCCTTTTCTAGAAAAATGAAAGTTTTTCAACCTGATTTATGATAATTAATGCTAATTTATATTAACATGTGTCTTGTTCGGAAAATTTAAAAGCATTGGTATCAGCCGGTTTATTGGGCTTTCAGAATAGGTTTCGCTTTCAGTATAGGTTTCGCAACAGTTATGGATATTTCCCGAGATATCAAAAGAACAAAGAGGTAGTTCAATTTTGGATGTTTCTCAGTCGGACAGGAAAGAGTTAAAGTGCCTATCCAGCCTGTGGGTATTTTACATATTCGTAATCTTTGGGTTCTACCAAAAAGAAATGTAATATATCTTGTTGTTCGAAAATTGCATCTTCATGCCTTTCCCCCCTGCTAAAGTTCACAAGAAGTGACTTCAACGCAGGGGCACGCAATATTTTGCGGCGTTATACAACAGTGAATGTTTAGGAATTGAGTGAATTTTGTCTAAACAGGCTGTTTAAATTTCAAAGCCAAACTTTCGCTGTATTTCATTGCTGAACCACTCCGCAAAATATCGCGTGTCCCTGCGTTGACGTCACTTCCTGTGAACTTTAGCAGGGGAAAAGGGCATGAAGATGAAATTTGCAAATGACAAGATATATTACAATTTTTCTCAGGAGAATCCAAATATCACAAATATGTAAAATCCCCACAGGCTGGATAGGCACTTTAAGGTTAAATATTTATAATCTTTCGCATAAAACATACTTAATATTATCATCAGATAAAGTTTCATTTTGCTGCCATTTTGCCCTGGCTGTTTTCCCAATAAAAAGCCCATACACGAGATACTGTAAGCCCTTGCAATCTAAATCTAATTACCCTTTCTGGTCTCGTCTCTCGCCCTGGTGTATCCAATAAAGTACCAATTGGTGTGACCTTTGGTTTGGGCTTTTCAGGGACCTTATGTGATCCACGTGTATCCCTGCGTGTCTCTGTTTGATCCTCGTCTGTCTTACTGACATGATTATAATCAAAAGCCTCACGTCGAAGGATACCGTCTCTCTCGTCTAAATGACGTCCTCTCATCAGTGGATCATCATCTGGATGAGGAAACTCACGATCCCACGGTCGCCTAGTGTCCAGTCTCTCGTCATAAAGATCACGATCATGTCGACGATCGTAATCATCCGGGTACCTCTCGGGGAAATCGTGCGGCGGTCGTAGAGAGTCGTGCAAAGGGTCTCGGAGATAGGGGTCATCATTGATATCTAGGATGAAAAATAATGTTGTTGTTGAAGGATTATATTCACAGAGTAGTCTGAGAGCACCACAAGGACTTATAACAGAGAGTGGGATAACCTTATCAATTTAAAAAGTTTTTTAAACGTAACTTTAAAAGTTACTATCCATGACCCAATGTTTCGACACTCCAATCTAGTGTCTTCATCAGGGGTGATCGTTGTAAAGTTAGGATCCCTATTTATACCCTCATAGAACCGATGATGACGTTATCTATTAACAAGATGCAAATAAGCTTCTGGTAATAAACCACCGTCATCGCGATTCAATGGGGCGTGGGCGCTATTGATATACCAAGCTTCCAGACAACGTCTCTGATGGTACCGCGGATTAGTGGTAATAATTTTAGAATTTTCCAATACAATCTCATGGTAGGTTATGCAAGCGTGCTCCGACAAAGCAGAATTTTCCTTTAAACACGTATAAAACTGACGTTTAGTCTGACCGATGTACTCCTGATCACAGTCATTGCACGGAATGGAATATATAGCGTCTTTAATGGTCTTTAATGGTATCTAATGGTATGTAAATAGCAATGGAATAATGGTGTTTTCAGGGAACACACCTCTTCTACGATCAAACTCGCGTGGATGTAATTCCATTTCACGCTCCAAATAAGCAGGATCATCTTCATATCTTCTTTCATAATCTCGTACTTCTGATAAATCTTGTTCTCTTTCTCGTAATCTATCGAAGTACTCCAGGTCAGGGTCGTGGACCATTCGGTCACGCTCGTAAGGATCCGGACCACGGTCGTCAAAACGATCCCTGAAAGGGCGTGGTTCATCTGGATATCTCTCATAGTCCCTGGGTGGTGCCTCATAGTCTCTGGGTGGCGCCTCATAGTCTCTGGGTGGTGCCTCATAGTCTCTGGGTGGTGCTTCATAGTCTCTGGGTGGTGGAAAATGCTCCTCACGCCACTCAATATCCCGTTCTAACCCTCTGTCCATCCGAGGAGGTGGCGAACGTCGATCGAAGCGGTCACGAGGGAGATACTCGTCGTAAAGTTGTCGGTCATACTCGTCTCTCTCTCGTATGGGAGGAGGACCTCTGTCATCGTAATACTAGAACAGATATTTTAAAATGATTATTAAGAAAAGTCCATTGAAAATAGTTCTCACAAACTCTTCTTTGTGTTTACAAACATAGTAAAAAACAGTTATATTTCCTAAAGCAAAAATGGACAGGAAAACACAATACCGTATTACCTCTAATAAATGCCTCCCTCTAATAAATGCCTCCCCTTTTCATACAAGAATGTCAATAAACACATCCCTCTTATAAACCCCTCCCTCTAATAAACGCCTCCCTCTAATAAATGCCTCCCCTTTTCATACAAGAATGTCAATAAACACATCCCTCTTATAAACCCCTCCCTCTAATAAACGCCTCCCTCTAATAAATGCCTCCCCTTTTCATACAAGAATGTCAATAAACGCCTCCCTCTTATAAACCCCTCCCTCTTATAAACCCCTCCCTCTTATAAACCCCTCCCTCTAATAAATGCCTCCCTCTAATAAATGCCTCCCCTTTTCATACAAGAATGTCAATAAACACCTCCCTCTTATAAACCCCTCCCTCTTATAAACCCCTCCCTCTAATAAATGCCTCCCCTTTTCATACAAGAATGTCAATAAACCCCTCCCTCTTATAAACCCCTCCCTCTAATAAATGCCTCCCTCTAATAAATGCCTCCCCTTTTCATACAAGAATGTCAATAAACCCCTCCCTCTTATAAACCCCTCCCTCTTATAAACCCCTCCCTCTAATAAATGCCTCCCTCTAATAAATGCCTCCCTCTAATAAATGCCTCCCCTTTTCATACAAGAATGTCAATAAACCCCTCCCTCTTATAAACCCTTCCCTCTAATAAATGCCTCCCCTTTTCATACAAGAATGTCAATAAACCCCTCCCTCTTATAAACCCCTCCCTCTTATAAACCCCTCCCTCTAATAAATGCCTCCCTCTAATAAATGCCTCCCCTTTTCATACAAGAATGTCAATAAACCCCTCCCTCTTATAAACCCCTCCCTCTTATAAACCCCTCCCTCTAATAAATGCCTCCCTCTAATAAATGCCTCCCCTTTTCATACAAGAATGTCAATAAACCCCTCCCTCTTATAAACCCCTCCATCTTATAAACCCCTCCCTCTAATAAACGCCTCCCCTTTTCATACAAGAATGTCAATAAACGCCTCCCTCTTATAAACCCCTCTCTCTTATAAACCCCTCCCTCTTATAAACCCCTCCCTCTTATAAACCCCTCCCTCTTATAAACCCCTCCCTCTAATAAACCCCTCCCTCTAATAAATCCCTCCCTCTAATAAATGCCTCCCTTTTCATACAAGAATGTCAATAAACCCCTTCCTCTTATAAACCCCTCCCTCTTATAAACCCCTCCCTCTAATAAACCCCTCCCTGTAATAAACCCCTCCCTCTAATAAATGCCTCCCTCTAATAAATGCCTCCCCTTTTCATACAAGAATGTCAATAAACCCCTCCCTCTTATAAACCCCTCCCTCTTATAAACCCCTCCCTCTAATAAATGCCTCCCCTTTTCATACAAGAATGTCAATAAACGCCTCCCTCTTATAAACCCCTCCATCTTATAAACCCCTCCCTCTAATAAACGCCTCCCCTTTTCATACAAGAATGTCAATAAACGCCTCCCTCTTATAAACCCCTCCCTCTTATAAACCCCTCCCTCTTATAAACCCCTCCCTCTTATAAACCCCTCCCTCTTATAAACCCCTCCCTCTAATAAACCCCTCCCTCTAATAAATCCCTCCCTCTAATAAATGCCTCCCCTTTTCATACAAGAATGTCAATAAACCCCTTCCTCTTATAAACCCCTCCCTCTTATAAACCCCTCCCTCTAATAAACCCCTCCCTCTTATAAACCCCTCCCTCTTATAAACCCCTCCCTCTTATAAACCCCTCCCTCTTATAAACCCCTCCCTCTAATAAACCCCTCCCTCTAATAAATCCCTCCCTTTTCATACAAGAATGTCAATAAACCCCTTCCTCTTATAAACCCCTTCCTCTTATAAACCCCTCCCTCTTATAAACCCCTCCCTCTAATAAACCCCTCCCTCTAATAAACACCTCCCTCTAATAAACTCCTCCCTCTAATAAACACCTCCCTTTTCATACAAGAATGTCAATAAACCCCTTCCTCTTATAAACCCCTCCCTCTTATAAACCCCTCCCTCTTATAAACCCCTCCCTGTAATAAACCCCTCCCTCTTATAAACCCCTCCCTCTTATAAACCCCTCCCTCTTATAAACCCCTCCCTCTTATAAACCCCTCCCTCTTATAAACCCCTTCCTCTTATAAACCCCTCCCTCTTATAAACCCCTCCCTCTTATAAACCCCTCCCTCTTATAAACCCCTCCCTCTTATAAACCCCTCCCTCTTATAAACCCCTCCCTCTTATAAACCCCTCCCTCTTATAAACCCCTTCCTCTTATAAACCCCTCCCTGTAATAAACCCCTTCCTCTTATAAACCCCTCCCTGTAATAAACCCCTCCTCTAATAAACCCCTCCCTGTAATAAACCCCTCCCTCTAATAAACCCCTCCCTGTAATAAACCCCTTCCTCTTATAAACCCCTCCCTGTAATAAACCCCTCCCTCTTATAAACCCCTCCTCTAATAAACCCCTCCCTGTAATAAACCCCTCCCTGTAATAAACCCCTCCCTCTTATAAACCCCTCCCTCTAATAAACCCCTCCCTGTAATAAACCCCTCCCTCTTATAAACCCCTCCCTCTAATAAACCCCTCCCTGTAATAAACCCCTCCCTCTAATAAACCCCTTCCTCTTATAAACCCCTCCCTGTTATAAACCCCTCCCTGTAATAAACCCCTTCCTCTTATAAACCCCTCCCTGTAATAAACCCCTCCCTCTTATAAACCCCTCCCTGTAATAAACCCCTCCCTGTTATAAACCCCTCCCTGTAATAAACCCCTCCCTGTTATAAACCCCTCCCTGTAATAAACCCCTCCCTCTTATAAACCCCTCCCTGTAATAAACCCCTTCCTCTTATCAACCCCTCCCTGTAATAAACCCCTCCCTGTAATAAACCCCTCCCTCTAATAAACCCCTCCCTGTAATAAACCCCTTCCTCTTATAAACCCCTCCCTGTAATAAACCCCTCCCTCTTATAAACCCCTCCCTCTAATAAACCCCTCCCTGTAATAAACCCCTCCCTGTAATAAACCCCTCCCTCTTATAAACCCCTCCCTGTAATAAACCCCTCCCTGTAATAAACCCCTCCCTCTAATAAACCCCTCCCTGTAATAAACCCCTCCCTGTAATAAACCCCTCCCTGTAATAAACCCCTTCCTCTTATAAACCCCTCCCTGTAATAAACCCCTCCCTCTTATAAACCCCTCCCTGTAATAAACCCCTCCCTGTAATAAACCCCTCCCTGTAATAAACCCCTCCCTGTAATAAACCCCTCCCTGTAATAAACCCCTCCCTCTTATAAACCCCTCCCTGTAATAAACCCCTCCCTCTAATAAACCCCTCCCTGTAATAAACCCCTCCCTGTAATAAACCCCTCCCTCTTATAAACCCCTCCCTCTATAAACCCCTCCCTGTAATAAACCCCCTCCCTCTAATAAACCCCTCCCTGTAATAAACCCCTCCCTTAATAAACCCCTCCCTCTAATAAACCCCTCCCTCTAATAAACCCCTCCCTCTTATAAACCCCTCCTGTAATAAACCCCTCCCTCTTATAAACCCCTCCCTCTTATAAACCCCCATAAACCCCTCTCTTATAAACCCCTCCCTTAAAACCCCCCTCTTATAAACCCCTCCCTCTTATAAACCCCTCCCTCTTATAAACCCCTATAAACCCCTCCCTTATAAACCCCTCCCTCTTATAAACCCCTCCCTCTTAAACCCCTCCCTCTTATAAACCCCTCCTCTTAAATAAACCCTCCCTCTTATAAACCCCTCCTCTTATAAACCCCTCCCTCTTATAAACCCCCTCTTATAAACCCCTCTTATAAACCCCTCCCTCTTATAAACCCCTCCCTCTTATAAACCCTCCCTCTTATAAACCCCTCCCTCTTATAAACCCCATTATAAACCCTCCCTTATAAACCCCTCCTCTTATAAACCCCCCTCTTATAAACCCCTATAAACCCTCTTATAAACCCCTCCTTAATAAACCCCTCCCTCTTATAAACCCCTCCCTCTTATAAACCCCTCCCTCTTATAAACCCCTCCCTCTTATAAAACCCCTCCCTCTTATAAACCCCTCCCTGTAATAAACCCCTCCCTCTTATAAACCCCTCCCTGTAATAAACCCCTCCCTCTTATAACCCCTCCCTCTAATAAACCCCTCTTATAAACCCCTCCCTCTAATAAACCCTCCCTCCCCCCCCCTCCCCCTCCCTCTTATAAACCCCTCCCTGTAATAAACCCCTCCTCTAATAAACCCCTCCTCTTATAAACCCCTCCCTGTAATAAACCCCTCCCTCTAATAAACCCCTCCCTGTAATAAACCCCTCCCTCTTATAAACCCCTCCCTCTTATAAACCCCTCCCTCTTATAAACCCCTCCCTCTAATAAACCCCTCCCTCTAATAAACCCCTCCCTCTATAAACCCCTCCCTCTTATAAACCCCTCCCTCTAATAAACCCCTCCCTTAATAAACCCCTCCCTCTAATAAACCCCTCTAATAAACCCCTCCCTAATAAACACCTCCCTCTAATAAACCCCTCCCCTTAATAACCCCTCTAATAAACCCCTCCCTCTAATAAACCCTCCCTCTAATAAACCCTCCCTCTAATAAACCCCCCCCTAATAAACCCCCCTCTAATAAAACCCCTCCCTCTAATAAACCCCTCACTATAAACCCCTCCCTCTAATAAACCCCCCTCTAATAAACCCCCCCTCTAATAAACCCCTCCCTCTTATAAACCCCTCCCTCTAATAAACCCCTCCCTCCCTCTAATAAACCCCTCCCTCTTATAAACCCCTCCCTCTAATAAACCCCTCCCTCTAATAAACCCCTCCCTCTTAAAACCCCCAAAACCCCTAAAACCCTCCCTCTAAACCCCTCCCTAATAAACCCCTCCCTCTTATAAACCCCTCCCTGTAATAAACCCCTCCCTATAAACCCCTCCCTCAAACCCCTCCCTGTAATAAACCCCTCCCTGTAATAAACCCCTCCCTCTAATAAACCCCTCCCTCTTATAAACCCCTCCTGTAATAAACCCCTCCTCTAATAAACCCCTCACCCTCTGTAATAAACCCCTCCCTCTATAAAACCCTCCCTGTAATAAACCCCTCCCTGTAATAAACCCCTCCCTGTAATAAACCCCTCCCTGTAATAAACCCTCCCTGTAATAAACCCCTCCCTTATAAACCCTCCCTGTAATAAACCCCTCCCCTAATAAACCCCCCCTCTTATAAACCCCTCCCCTCCCAATAAACCCCCTTATAAACCCTCTAATAAACCCCTCCCTCTTATAAACCCCTCCCTCTTATAAACCCCTCCCCTTATAAACCCCTCCCTCTTATAAACCCCCTATAAACCCCTCCCTCTTATAAACCCCCTCTTTAAACCCCCCTCTTATAAACCCCCTTAAACCCCCCTCTTATAAACCCCCCTCTTATAAACCCCTCCTCTTATAAACCCCTCCCTCTTATAAACCCCTCCCTTATAAACCCCTCCAATAAACCCTCCCTCTAAACCCCCTCTTATAAACCCCTCCCTCTTATAAACCCCTCCTCTTATAAACCCTCCCTCTTATAAACCCCTCCTCTTATAACCCCCCTCTTATAAACCCCTCCCTCTTATAAACCCCTCCCTCTTATAAACCCCTCCCTTATAAACCCCTTATAAACCCTCCCTCTTATAAACCCCTCCCTCTTATAAACCCCTCCCTTAATAAACCCCTCCCTCTTATAAACCCCCCTCTTATAAACCCCTCCTTATAAACCCCTCCCTTTATAAACCCCTCCTTATAAACCCCTCCCTCTTATAAACCCCCCTCTTATAAACCCCTCCCTGTAATAAACCCCTCCCTCTAATAAACCCCTCCCTCTAATAAACCCCTCCCTCTAATAAACCCCTCCCTGTAATAAACCCCTCCCTCTAATAAACCCCTCCCTGTAATAAACCCCTCCCTCTAATAAACCCCTCCCTCTAATAAACCCCTCCCTCTAATAAACCCCTCCCTCTAATAAACCCCTCCCTCTAATAAACCCCTCCCTGTAATAAACCCCTCCCTCTAATAAACCCCTCCCTGTAATAAACCCCTCCCTCTTATAAACCCCTCCCTCTTATAAACCCCTCCCTCTTAATAAACCCCTCCCTCTAATAAACCCCTCCCTCTTATAAACCCCTCCCTCTTATAAACCCCTCCCTCTTATAAACCCCTCCCTCTATAAACCCCTCCCTTATAAACCCCTCCCTCTTATAAACCCCTCCCTCTTATAAACCCCTCCCTCTAATAAACCCCTCCCTCTAATAAACCCCTCCCTCTAATAAACCCCTCCCTCTAATAAACCCCTCCCTCTAATAAACACCTCCCTCTAATAAACTCCTCCCTCTAATAAACACCTCCCTCTAATAAACCCCTCCCTCTAATAAACCCCTCCCTCTAATAAACCCCTCCCTCTAATAAACCCCTCCCTCTAATAAACACCTCCCTCTAATAAACCCCTCCCTCTAATAAACCCCTCCCTCTAATAAACCCCTCCCTCTAATAAACCCCTCCCTCTAATAAACCCCTCCCTCTTATAAACCCCTCCCTCTAATAAACCCCTCCCTCTTATAAACCCCTCCCTCTAATAAACCCCTCCCTCTAATAAACCCCTCCCTCTAATAAACCCCTCCCTCTTATAAACCCCTCCCTCTAATAAACCCCTCCCTCTTATAAACCCCTCCCTCTAATAAACCCCTCCCTCTTATAAACCCCTCCCTCTTATAAACCCCTCCCTTAATAAACCCCTCCCTCTTATAAACCCCTCCCTCTAATAAACCCCTCCCTCTTATAAACCCTCCCTCTAATAAACCCTCCCTCTAATAAACCCCTCCCTCTAATAAACCCCTCCCTCTAATAAACCCCTCCCTCTAATAAACCCCTCCCTCTAATAAACCCCTCCCTCTTATAAACCCCTCCCTCTAATAAACCCCTCCCTCTTATAAACCCCTCCCTCTAATAAACCCCTCCCTCTTATAAACCCCTCCCTCTAATAAACCCCTCCCTCTAATAAACCCCTCCCTCTAATAAACCCCTCCCTCTAATAAACCCCTCCCTCTAATAAACCCCTCCCTCTAATAAACCCCTCCCTCTTATAAACCCCTCCCTCTAATAAACCCCTCCCTCTAATAAACCCCTCCCTCTAATAAACCCCTCCCTCTAATAAACCCCTCCCTCTAATAAACCCCTCCCTCTAATAAACCCCTCCCTCTAATAAACCCCTCCCTCTAATAAACCCCTCCCTCTAATAAACCCCTCCCTACCCTCCCTCTAATAAACCCCTCCCTACCCTCCCTCTAATAAACCCCTCCCTACCCCTCCCTCTAATAAACCCCTCCCTACCCCTCCCTCTAATAAACCCCTCCCTCTAATAAACCCCTCCCTCTAATAAACCCCTCCCTCTAATAAACCCCTCCCTCTAATAAACCCCTCCCTACCCTCCCTCTAATAAACCCCTCCCTACCCTCCCTCTAATAAACCCCTCCCTACCCCTCCCTCTTATAAACCCCTCCCTCTAATAAACCCCTCCCTCTAATAAACCCCTCCCTACCCCTCCCTCTAATAAACCCCTCCCTACCCCTCCCTCTAATAAACCCCTCCCTCTAATAAACCCCTCCCTCTAATAAACCCCTCCCTCTAATAAACCCCTCCCTACCCCTCCCTCTAATAAACCCCTCCCTACCCCTCCCTCTAATAAACCCCTCCCTCTAATAAACCCCTCCCTCTAATAAATGTGCCGCACACATTATAGACATTTATTAAGAAGAGGACATTTATTAGAAGTTTATTATAAAAAATTCAGAAAGTGCAAGAAAAAGGATGCTAAAACCAAACATGGAATCTTTTTAATTTCTTCCTTCTTGAGTTCGTATTTTAACTCAAAATGCAATAGTTTTTCTTTTCTTTTCTCTTTGTGAAGAGTTTTTGCTGTCGATTCATGCGAGCAATGAATAATGCGGGAAAACTACTTGTTTTTGTTTGCCAGTAACTCTCAATACGAGGCTATTTCTCTCATTTGATCCAAGGAAGTAGCGCATTAAACAGTAAAAACGAAAAAGAACTCGACCAATATCTTTCTTATCTGGACCTGCCTCTAATAAACGCCCCCACTAATAAACACCGCATCAAATTGTTTTTTTTATTACAGGAAATACGGTATTATATTATTACCTCTCTGTTATCTTCTGGAGGTCCATGAGGATAGTCTGGGCGCTTATCATAGTAAGGGTCTCCTGTGAAAAAATGATACAGTTAGGTAGCTTACCTAACATTATCCTGTTCTCCTCTGAATTAACTGCACTGACCTAAACCTACAAAGCGCACACTTCACAAGAAATTCAGTTCAATTTCATGCAAATGAGACACACTCCCAGGGTTCAAAATAAATATTTTGGATTTAGATACTTTGTAGGCTGTTTTATATATGTACATTTTTTGTGCCGGCTGTCTTGGTACGCTGTTTACGAATGCCTGCTACGGGAGTCAACAGAAATGCCATGAGCCCACCCAAGAAACGTTTTAGTTATATAATGCCATTTCTAGCAGAAAAATAGCTTTTAAAAGAAAAAAGGTGTTTTATTATTGTACAAACTGTGCGTATTTCCTCGTTTACATGGCCATCAGTCCAACATCAACAAGAACAGAACATGTGCCAAATACCTGACTGCAGGCTCCGGTGAAATCTCGATTCTCCACATTTAATACTGTTTACAAGATAGAAGATTGGCAGCAATAATAGAAAATTCAACGGTCTTTTTCAACAAATTCAAAATTAATTTAGTGCGACATTTTATGTCAATTCGGAAAATTAATTTTTGTTGAAAAGTTTTTCGATTTAAGCTAGCGTCGTGAAAATGCCAGCTACAGCCGACAGCCGGCTGCTATTTCGAACCCTGACTCCATAATCGTCATGAAATTACTCAAACCTGGAGGTATTCTGTCATAATCAGGTCTTGAAACATCATATGGAGCAGCTGGCCTCTGAAAGACAAATGAAAGACAAATGTAAAAAAACAGGTACGCAATGCGTACATACGCAATGCGTACATACGCAATGCGTACATGTCTTCTGGAAGTAGATTGCTTATTGCAATAATAATTGCAATAAGCAATCTACAATTGCAATTATTATACATTGTTGTCCCTTCCTGTCTTCTCATTGGCTAAACACATACAGTTAATTATGAGATACAGTTGATTATGAGCATACAGTGCAACCTACAGATTAGTGAATAATCTGCTAGTAGATTATTCACTCTGCTAGTAGATTATTCACTCTGCTAGTAGATTATTCACTCTGCTAGTAGATTATTCACTCTGCTAGTAGATTATTCACTCTGCTAGTAGATTATTCACTCTGCTAGTAGATTATTCACTCTGCTAGTAGATTATTCACTCTGCTGGTAGATTATTCACTCTGCTAGTAGATTATTTACTAATCTGTAGGTTGCGCCTGCAATACGAGATTTCCTAACTAGCGGTAGCTTTCCACACAAGCAAAATCAACATGACTGCTCGATTTTCGTCTTCGAAATCGAAAAATTACTTGAAGACATACTCTGAAAACACAATATATAATAAAATAATTATTAGATTCGTTTTTTGTGATATCTGGATAATCAAGGACTCGGTAAGTGTTATCAGCCTCAACCTCCAGCTGATAACATTTACCTCAACGTTGATTATTCCAGATATCACAAAAACATCATCCAATAATTGTTTGTAATTTGCACGGATTTTTGTAATATTTATTGTGTGTGTGTAAACCACGCTAAATCCTAAAGTTTGATGGCTTATTCAGTGAACACGTCCTATTGAACTGGTAAATTCGCTATAGGATATTGGATATATCTATAGGATATTGACTAATCCAGTCTTTGTACAACTGAGCCCAGTGACTAAATATTTTGGGAATTTTCTTACCAAGCCATCCCTGACATCAAAAGCAGGATGTTGTACAGCAACATCACGATCTTCAAAATAACTCCCATCTTGTATGGCTAACATTTTCATTCCTATCAAAAATAGAAGAATGAGCTGGATTTGGAAAGCTGATGGACAACTTATGTTTGAGTATTTGTAGATAAAACACATGCCATTTATAATAGGACAGTGATATGACAATCAAAGGACACACTTATTGGGGCCGATAACATGAGGCGAGTTGGCCCGGTTAATACCGAGTTGGCTTGCTTTGTACATCTCTTGTTTTAAAATTTCGATTACATGGCAACTGAGCTGGCCCATGTTGCCGTTAAGCAAGTTGAAAATTTCACCTTTTTCGCATGTAATCGGTTCTTTGCCGAGTTGGCCCGCCAAAGTGGGCTGAAAACTGCTTGGCTCGTTCTGTCGCACGTTTGTTTACCTGTTTGTGTGAATAAATATAGCTGAAATGAACTCATATAGAGCTGAAATGAACTCACATAGAGCTGAAATGAACTCAGATAGAGCTGAAATGAACTCAGATAGAGCATCAAAACCTTGTTTGCGTGTTTCGAGATGTAGTGAAGACTTAATGAATTAACTAGACTTTGTGAAGACGTTTTCGTGAGGTAGTCCGTCAAGACAATAACAATCGTTTTTATTAACTATACTTATAAAAAATTTCATCAGCATAACTAACAGTGTAAAACTGCAGTAAAACTAATGTAACTTTGCCCAAGTGAAGCAACATTTGCTTGGTAATTGCAAATGTTGGGTTGAAATCATCATCGTCAACTTAAAACTCATTCCACCTTACCGTGCTAGCCCAGCTAACCGGGCCAACTTGGCCAACTCGCGTCATGTAATCGGCCCCTTAAGAGTTTTCAACATGTAAATACAGGAAGTTTTCCAGTAAAGTTAAAATGCTGTCATTATGTTTATAACAAGTGAAGACAAAAACACTAACACTATTTTATTATTATTAATAAATTGTTTTGGTTATAAACCTGAATATCGTTGTTCCAAAGGTACTGTATGCCAAAAAGGACATTCAGGTTTTTTACACCTGTTGTCAAACTTGCAAAGGGGATGACGAAATTGGCACTTTTCTGCAAGACCACATTCGGGAAATCTTCTGCAAGGCAGAAAAATTATTTTCTTTTCTCCAACATCACTATCTATACAAAAGTAAAGAAAGAAAAAACTAATTACCAAAAATGTTGAACTATTTTTATACTTTACAGTACACAAGTTAACTGTTTAAAGTGGCACTAAACTCAAAAATTTTTATTGTCTGGGGTTTCTTCGCTTTCTTTTTGAGATATATCAGTTTGTTTGATATGAAAAATATCTGGAATGTACGTCACACATGCATAATGAGTTATCAAAGAATGTTATATATCTTTGTGTTCATCAATAAAAAAACGAAAGTGTGAATAACACGTGTGCATGTTTCTCCCACAACACCAAAAGTCTCGATTTTAAAGGATTTCATTCGAGAATGAAGAGATACACACATATCTCCAATAAGTCATTATGCATGTGTGATGTAAATTCCAAACATTTGCATGTCAAACAAACTGATATATCTCAAAAAGAAAGCGAAGAAGTGAAAATCTTCAAAAGAAGTTACTTTATCATTTTAAAAGTTCTTCCAAATAAAACAATAAAAAATGTTGAGTTTAGTGGCACTTTATTCTAATTATAAAAAAATTCTACTAACGTATTATAACATTTCTTATAGTGCTAGTTGGGATTAGTTGTTTTCATTTTTTTCCATTTGAGAAAAACATTTAAAACAGAAGTTTTTAAAGGAAATTGGCAACAAAAATTAAGTTTGTCTGATATTAAAGAACTTGTAAAATGATAGAGTAACACCTTTTACAACTTTCCAGTATTTTACTTCGTTTTTGAAATATTTCAGTTTGTTTGATATATGTAAATGAGATGGTCTCTGACGTCATGTGCAGGGTAGAGAATTTTCACTCATTAAAAATGTCTTATATGTCAGTGATTGCTAAGTTTACAATGTTCATTATCAAGAGGAGTTATTATACACACCTTTTCAAGTAAATTTGTGGAACAAACTTGAAGATGGAACTAATATTCTAATGTGTGAAATTCTCTACCCAGCACATTTACATATATCAAACAAACTGAAATATTTCAAAAACGAAGTAAAATATGGAAAAGTTGTAGAAGGTGTTGTTACTCTATCATTTTACGAGTTCTTTCATATTAGACAAACTTAATTTTTGTTGCCAATGTCCTTTAAGTTGTTCCTTTTCGGATTGTATTTTTCAAATTATAAAAATTCTTTGGTTTTTTTACAGCAACTAATTTATCATACCTTTCTGTTTGTCAGCAACTTTGTCATCAAACTGTTTTTCAATTTTGGGCTCCTCTTTTTTCTCTTGGCTCACATCACTTTCATTCTTGGTAGTATTATCTTCACTGCTTTTCTCTGGAACATCTTTACCATCATCTTGCTTTGCCTTTTTGTTCCGTTGAAGAATCGCTAACTCTTCCAGCTTGTTCAACTGATCTTGTTGTCTTTTGAGAATTTCAATCTCCAAGGAGGCTAATGGTTTGCTTTGATTGGGAATTTCAATTTTCGGCAATGTTGCTGTGGTTTTGGTATCTTCCTTACTTCCTTGAGCTTTCTCTGATGGTTCAACAATATCAGCTTTCTTTTGATTGATAGTGTTTGGATCTTTGACACTTTTGATTTCTGCCACATTATCCACCTTTTTTGCTGTTGTCCTGAGGATTATTTGGTAAAAAGATAATGCTTTTCTTGGGCATTTATAAGACTAACTGCTTATTATAATTTAGTAAGACTAATTGCTTATCATACAAAAGAGGCATATTTGGCATCTGCCGACAAAAGCCAACACTTAACAATGGGACAAAAGCATCCAAAGAATTAGTAATACTCAATTCTAATAAAAGATTTCAACTTATCATTTTGAAACACTATAAATACTGTAAATTGGTTACAACATTCCTGGTGAAGTTAGTCATTTAAATATAGAATTTGTAATAAAATGTTAGGATCGCTTTTCTGAGTTACCAATGTATTTGAAAAAATAATATGTGGTTCTTGTAATATTACAAAAGATTAGAGAAATTACAGTTTGCTGCTATGATATGACAAGTTTGTTATACAATATGTATAATAATGGTATTATACACATATGTATAATAATGGTATTATACACATACATTCGTACACAGCCCTCGCAATTTTCAACGGCAAAAGCAGTCCTATCACTGTAAAAAAACGCAGGTGTGCGGAGCTTCGTACACCTCAGATGACCTAGGCGAGCGATATTTTTGTACTTCAAAAACAGTTAATGCTGCATTGGTTAATAATTTTATTTAGAATGGTTTTTCGATACGTACAAATAACAATAGCGGAAATGGTTTTCTAGTTTTCCCAATAGTTATTCCTACGGTTATGGTACACACAAGTTTAGTTAGATTTTTTCAGTTTAAAAAGTAATCACTTGAATCGTCGCCACTGTCCTCGTCGCTACTTTGGTCGTCGCTGCTACTACTACTTAGTTGGTCTTCGTCTTCGTCTTCACTGACTTCGATATCACAAATATCTGCTCTTGCTTTCTTGAAAGGGTAATTTGTCTTGTTTGTAGCCATTTATTGACTGCACTCTTGCTTTTACTTCGTCCTTTTTTCGCCTGTTTGTGCGACATCTTCAAAATCTAAATAACAGTTTTCTGAGCGTGCGTGCAGCGTGTGCTTTTATCAGAGACTGGGTACTAGAACGTTGGTACGCGCATTTGTCTTACCGCAACGTCTGTCTTGGCGGTGAATGCTTGTCAGTTCAATGCTCTGATTGTTGAGATGCTTGAGACTCGCGACATGTCAACTGTTTTCTCACGACAATTCGCTAGCTTCCTTTGGTTAAAATATACATAAAAACGGAATTTATAATTTTCTAGACATGCGATCAAACGCACGCCTCGCGATCTTCAGACGTGTGCGGAGGCATGCAATCCAATTGCCGCCAATAATGCCTTGAGAGATGAAATTATTGATTCGTATTTACCTTCTCAATTCGTATTCTCTGCTACGTTTATGAACAGATGATTATTTTAAACAGATGTTTTAAGTTTTGTTTCCATGATTGCCCCGTGATTGCCCTTTGAAGATCAGTGTTATAAACCATCGGCCGAACTCTAAATTACCAACAGCAATTTTTTGTCTACGAGGATTTATCAAAATTGCGAGGGCTATGTAGAATTAACAATTATTGGATGAGGTTGTGCATGATACCGAAAATGATCAAGATCGAGAATTACCAAGGCCGAGAATTTAAAAGGCCTCGGTATAATGCTAAAACACAGTCCAATAATTATTTTATTATACATTTAATGATTAGGCCAAAAAAAAAAGTATTCTGTTTCTGGTCAGCGCGCGCGTCATCTTTGACTATGCGCGTCAAAGTATTTTTTTGTGATTTAACATTGTTTAGTAGTTCTCATTTTTATTCTATTAAACCTGTAAACTTTGTGACAGTTTAACATTTATATTAGCATAAACAATCGATGTATGCACTTATAAATATATAGAGAAGTATAGAAATATAGAAAAGTACTCACAATTTCTGCAAAAAGCGTTCCCTTCAACAAAAAAAAAAAGAAAAAAAAAAAAAAAAAAAAAAAAAAAAGCCGCATCGCCGCGTCGATTTTCGACAAACATACTGACCAGAAACAGAATACTTTTTTTTTGGCCTTAATCTATATAACAAAACCAAATAACTAATCTGGTGAAATATATAGTGTACATTATTCATTCACAATTTCACAAACAGTCCACACAGAAGAATAGCACACAACAAACAACATATTGTTTTACAATCTCAAGAACGATTCAACATGGAGACACAAGTGAAAATTTGATAAATTGGTGATAAACGTTACTTTGTAGGTCCTTTGAAAGCATTTTCTCAGGAAATTGTTGTTAACATGCTGCCTATACAGCAGTGATCTAGTTTAATATCAAGTACTTACTCATTTGCCTGGACCTTTGTACTCTTGGTAGGTGTATCAGCTACTGCTCAATAAAATTTGAAGAAAGATGTTTTAGTCCACATGACGCAGGCCAAGAGGGGGAGGATTTCCCCAAGGCTTCATAAACAAGTCTGTTAAAAAATTTTTTAATTTTCTGCTTACCTGATATTGTGGCTTGTATTTTATTGGTTGAAGGTGATGGCAATGGTTCTGTAGAAGGCCTTTTTAAAACTTGTGCTGGTGGTTTAGGTTGCACTGGTGGTTTAGGTTGCACTGGTGGTTTAGGTTGCACTTGTGGTTTAGATTGTACTGGTGGTTTAGTCACAGGTTGTGCCAGAGATTTACTCACAGTTTGTGCTGGAGGTTTACTCGCAGTTTGTATGGCAGGTTTACTCGCAGGTTGTGCGGCAGGTTTAGTTGTGGCTTGTGCTGGCGGTTTAGTCACAGATTGCGCTAATGGTTGAGTTGAGCATTGAGATGCTGGTGTAGCTATAGGCCGTACTGGTGGTTGTGTTACGGGTTGTACTGGTGGTTTAGTCACAGACTTTACTGGTAACCTAGTCATAGGTTGTGTGACTTGTGCCGGACGTGGAGTGGATTGGTTCCCTGGGAGACGAAGTTGTTGAGAAGGTCTTACATTCATTAAAGGACGCATACCAAGTTGCGGTCTCGCTTGGTTTTGGTTCCCAGGTGCTGGCACTCTGAGTCTTGCTTCTGAAGGTCTTGGACCTATTGTATTAAATGCTGCTCGTTGAACACCTTGTTCTGACATGGGTCTCACAGGCAGTCTCATTCTTGGCGATTGTTGTCGTGGCTCAAATCTGGGACGTTGAGGCCTTGTTGGTCGAAAATCAGTGAATTGATCTGGAGTGAATTGATCTGGAAATGGTGGCCTGTTAGATCTGGGTTGTGGTCCTCTGGGTAGTGCTCTTCTGGGTTGTGGGCCACTAGGTCTTGGACCTCTGGGTTGCAGTCCTCTGAGTTGTGGCCCACTAGGTCTTGGGCCTCTGGGTTGTGGTCCTCTGGGTTGCAGTCCTCTGGGTTGTGGTCCTCTGGGTTCTGGCACTCTGGGTTGTGGTCCTCTAGGTTGTGGTACTATGGGTAGTGGACCTCTGGGTTGTGGGCCACTAGGTCTTGGACCTCTGGGTTGCAGTCCTCTGGGTTGTGGTCCTCTGAGTTGAGGCCCACTAGGTCTTGAGCCTCTGGGTTGCAGTACTCTGGGTTGTGGTCCTCTGGGTTCTGGCACTCTGGGTTGTGGCCCTCTGGGTTGTGGCCCTCTGGGTTGTGGCCCTCTGGGTTGTGGCCCTCTGGGTTGTGGCCCACCAGGTCTTGGGCCTCTTGGAGAATATGGTGGTTGAGATTCCCCTGGATGAAAGCCTTTACGAGGAGACTGTGACCTTAACTGTCCATATGGTTGAGGTGGTCTAGTTTGTAGCATTCCACGAGGTCTTGGAAATCTATTTGGTTCATTAAACTTTGGCCGTGGTGGTCTAGCGTATTGAGAGGGAGGTGGTACATTGCCATAGGTATCTGGTTCAGTTTCATAATTTGATTCCTCATCTTGCTCTTCTGGATAATGGGTCTGCCCAGCTTGAGAGTATTGTGAATTGGGTATTGATGGTTGATTTGTAGAACTATACTCATGGCTCTCTGGAAAACCATACCCTTGGTTTGATGGTGAAGAATCTTGGCCAGATTGTTGAGTATTTTGACTAATTTGTTGACTTTGATTTTCAAAACTCTGAGATTGTTGACCCATATTTTGGGTTGTTTGTTGTCCTCTATTTGATATTTGATTTCCTCTATTTTGAGACTGATATCCCGAATTTTGAGATTGGTTTCCTGTATTTTGATATATTGTTGTATCTTGAGTTTGATATCCTATGTTTTGAGGTGGCTGTCCTGTATTTTGATTGGCAAATTGCTGCGATTGCTGTGCCACTTGACGAGGTGGTTGGGTATAACCAGTGTATGCTGGACTAACAGTATCAGAAACAGCTTGGTCAGAATATGTCATCGTGGTTGTTGACTGGGCAAATGATTGTGGAGGTTGTTGCTTATGTGGAGGTGGTTGCTGGTGTGGTGATGGTTGCTGTTGTGGTGATGGTTGCTGTTGTGGTGATGGTTGCTGTTGTGGCGATGGTTGCTGTTGAGAAGGTGGTTGTTGATGTAGAGGTGGTTGTTGAGATTGTTGGTATGGAGGTTGCTGGTATGTAGGTGGTTGTTGGTATGTAGGTGGTTGCTGGTATGGAGGTTGCTGGTATGTAGGTGGTTTTTGGTATGTAGGTGGTTGTTGCTGTGGAGGTGGTTGTTGGTATGGGGTTGAACCGGTTGGTGTTTGTTGTTGTGGGGTTGGTGTATGTTGGTGTGTAGTTGGTGTTTGTTGGTATGTGGTTGGTGGTTGTTGTTGTTGTGGGGTTAGTGGTTGTTGTTGCTGTGATGGCTGTTGTGCAGGCTTGTTATCCTCAGCCTTTGGCTCATCTGGTTTCTGGGCAGGTGCAATTTGTGAGTATTGCTGTTGAAAATGTTGCATTTGTTGCTGCCATTGTTGAAACTGTTTCTGGTCTGGATGGTTTTGGTTTTGTTCGAGCCATTTTTTATATTGTTCATGCCACTGTTGGTATTGTTGAAGATACTTTTCTTGTTCTTCGTTAACTTGAGCACTCTGCTCGCTGGACTGATCAGCCTGACCTGCTGTTGTGGATACTGGTAAAGATCCGTCGATAAAGGTCATCTGAGCGGGCAACACAGTTGTTGCCGCTGTCGAAGCTGAACTTGTGCTCGTCGACTGAACAGGAGTAACAGCGTTGGGTTGTTGAGGAAAGTAACCAGCTGGTGGGTAAACAGCTTGTGCTCCTAGAGCCGCTGCCAGAGGAACAGCTTGGTATGGAGCTGCTGCTGCATACTGCTGTTGTTGATAGGTTTGATATTGAGGGTAATAAGCAGTCGGTGTTGTTGTCTGAGCGTACCCTTGATAAGCCTGGGCATACTGCACATATTGACCGGCCTGTTGTTGGGAAGGATCCATACTATCACGAACGGTTAGTGTTAAAATAGCTCATTCTAAAAACTCGATTAGTAAGCACGTTTCTTTTTGAAAACTTCATCGAGCAGCTAATGATTTCACACGTGATACACTAGTCCTTGGCGTACCTCAACATCCTCATTATCCCCCGTATCCTTTAACGTCTTGTAAAACCAATATGGCGGACAATTTAAGAGAAAGATTAGAAAAAAGACAAGAAGAAAGACTTTCTGAATTAGATCGCCGAAGACAACAGCGAGCCGAGCAAACGCGACCAGAAGAAAACCCCGAGTCGTTAATTTCGAGATTTGTGAAAGAAAGAGAGGCCGTAGAGAAAATGCTCTGCGATTTAGGTCATTTGGGAAAAAATGTTGTATCTGAAGAATTTGATGAGCTGACAAAAAAAACGCAACTGCTTCAGAAGTTCCTCTCTGACTCTCATGTCTTTCTCACGTCTTACGATGCCAAGCAACTACAACAGCAAATCAATAAACTTGAACAGGATATCAACGATAAACGGTGTCAGTACTTGCCAAAGAAAAAATTTGCCTTCAGCAAAAAGAAACAGGTGTTAATAGGAGGAAATGGTTTGGATAAAAAACGCGAAGGGGTAAAAAATAAAATAGTTTTACAAATGAGGTGGCAGTGGATAGTTAAAAATGGATTAATTATTAAATATATAATAAAGCATTTTGCATTTGCACAGTGATTTTGGCCTTGGCCCTTAGGCTCTTAGCCAGACAAAACACAATTGAATTTCTATGAGCACATTCTTGACAAACACGCTTTACTTGACTCTGAAGATGACCGCCGCTGAGGCCGTCAAAATGTCAGTCACCAACATAGTCTTTCTCAAGACTACAACAACCTGGACGATCAACTTCACACATCTAATATTAATTTCCATTGCAGCAAGTTGCAAGAAGTACTCTGAAAGATGACTTCAAAGCCTTGGAACCCATTGATGCCAAAGAAGATAGCTACGATACCAAAGATGTTGTCATGAGAGGCCAAAAAATAACAAGAGATCAAACTCATTTATCAGAGAAAGATATCAGTTTCTCAAATTTAATTGACTCCGTTGTAATACTCTACGGGGCGCCATCAGCTTTACGTCTTAAAAAATTGGAAGGCTGCCGGGTTTTTTGTGGTCCTGTTAGTGGATCAATTTTCATTGATGACTGCAATGATTGCGTCTTTGTATTTCCTTGTCAGCAGTTACGTGTTCACACCACTACCAAGTCACAGTTTTATTTGCATGTTACAAGTCGGGCGATCATCGAGGACTGTCGGGAATTAGGTTTTGCAGAATTTAATTGGAACTATGAGGGGATGGATGAACACTTTAGACTGAGTAGGGTAGATAAGACAAAAAATAACTGGCATCTTGTTAATGACTTTAACTGGTTAAAAACAGATATGCATTCTCCAAATTGGCATCTGATAGAGGATGATAAGAAAGTCAAATCTTGGAATTAAAACTGTATTATGTATTATTATAAACACTTTAGACTGCTGAAGGCTAGATAAGACAAAAAATAACTGGCATCTTGTTAATGACTTTAACTGGTTAAAAACAGATATGCATTCTCCAAATTGGTATCTGATAGAGGATGATAAGAAAGTCAAATCTTGGAATTAAAACTGTATTATGTATTATTATAAACACTTTAGACTGAGTAGGCTAGATAAGACAAAAAATAACTGGCATCTTGTTAATGACTTTAACTGGTAAAGACAGATATGCATTCTCCAAATTGGTATCTGATAGAGGATGATAAGAAAGTCAAATCTTGGAATTAAAACTGTATTATGTATTATTATAAACACTTTAGACTGAGTAGGCTAGATAAGACAAAAAATAACTGGCATCTTGTTAATGACTTTAACTGTTAAAAACAGATATGCATTCTCCAAATTGGCATCTGATAGAGGATGATAAGAAAGTCAAATCTTGGAATTAAAACTGTATTATGTATTATTATAAAAAATAAAACTATTTTTTAAAGATGAAGGAAGGATAGGAGAGGGAAAGGAAGGGAAGGGAAGGGAAGGAAGGAAAGGAAAGGAAAGGAAAGGAAAGGAAAGGAAAGGAAAGGAAAGGAAAGGAAAGGAAAGGAAGGAAGGAAGGAAGGAAGGAAGGAAGGAAGGAAGGAAGGAAGGAAGGAAGGAAGGAAGGAAGGAAGGAAGGAAGGAAGGAAGGAAGGAAGGAAGGAAGGAAGGAAGGAAGGAAGGAAGGAAGGAAGGACCCAAGGGCCTCGTGCCCAGGGTCTTATTCGTCCGCGCGTTCAACATGGCGGACGAAGCAGAAAATCTGCTACAAAACAATGAAAGTTGTACCAACTCCGAAAAACACACCAACTATCGACGTCTAGTAACAGGAGGAGCAGCTCTTATCTTAGTAGACTTACTTTGGGTTGGCTCAGCTGAATTATCAGACGTAGGTCTTGTGTCATATCTAATTTTATATGTTCCACGTCAAACTCCAATAAAATTCTACTTTAATTTATTATACTATAGTACATATTCCACAATGAGGGATTTGATAAACCTTTCTTCACGACCTACTTCAAGACGTCAGCGTTTGTTTTGTACCTTGTGGGGGTATGGTTTAGATCTCTGTGGTATAAATACTGTATTAAAAACAGTTCATTGAGTTCAACAAATCAATTGCTTCGTCATGACGACGATGACGTTGTAAGTAAAAGAGAAACATAATTTTTATTACTATTACTATGGATCACAAAAACAGATCATCTCTCCCAGAACAGATGTGTAGCCAGAAGGGGCGACTTCCCCCCCCCCGAGAAAATGTGGTCTTCATTTGCCTCAGTTAGGCTGCCCCCCCCCCCTAGGTTTTTCCTGGGCCACCTTGACAGAAAATTGACCCAGACAAAGTCCCCCATGGGAGGGGTGCAGGGCCGACTGTAGCCCAGTACTTTTATGCTGCAAGATAACTGCACCAAGTCTAATAAAACAGCTCTGTCCTGTCAGCTATCTCACGATTCAATGGGGTGTGGGTCCTATGATGGTATAAATAGGGATCCTAACTTTACAACAATCAACCCTGATGAAGACACTAGATTGGAGTGTCAAACATTGGGTCATGCTGACAGTAACTTTTGACAGTAAAGCCAGAGTAGCGTCAAACTATGCCTGAAATACTGCTAGGTTGCAAAATCTATTGGAAAATTGCTGCTTATAGCCTTTCAAATTGTAAATAACTTCTCTGTTTGGCTTATTTTCTTTGAGTTGGCAATTACAGCTGTACCACTATTAAGGCTGAGTATAAAATATAGCAAAGTGAAAAGGTGGTATTAAAACTGCCAAGATTTTTAGTAACAAAATACTAATGTTTTGAGCAGAGCCCTTACTCTGATGAAGGGCTCAATTCAAAATGTCAGTATTTCATTACTAAAAATCTTGGCAGTTTACCACCTTTTCTCTTTGCTATATATCCAAAACACTGTCTACGCAGCACTCTACTTTGTATGTATAAGTATAAAATTTATATGCATATAAAATACTAAACACTGTACATGTACTGTCATAAATTTGATCTTTAATAGGCTGGATCAAATATTAGTGAAATACCATATGAAGAACACCCACAATATTCAAATAATAGTAAGGTTCTACCTTAGACATTTATTCGCTGCCATTCCTTACATATCAATTCAAACATTCTACCCATTGTCCATAAGATGATACTTTAGATTATATCTTCTTTATTTTTCCCATAGGAATTTTGGAATGTGCCCATATTGAAAAATTACCATTGAGTAGAGTAATGAAAGTTGCTTTGAGCTTCTGTATTTTGGTAATTAAAGTACTGTCAGTAATGTATTGAGCTGTTTTATGAAGATGGGTTTGCACAAAACTTACAAATTATGTCACAAACTACATTACTCTGCTTTTGTTATAGTGGTTTTTAGCAACACTATCTTATCAAGAAGCTCTGGCTGTTACATCACCTGCAGCTGTCAATGTTTTGTCATCATCTTCTGGTAATAATGTTCTGATAGTTCACTTAAATTCTGTTTTATAATATTTATAAAACATACATGATTAATGTTGGCTGTGGACTTTAACGTTGTGCACCTATTTTTATAGGTTTGTTCACCCTGATTCTTGCTGCTATATTTCAAAGTTCACAGACTGATGTATTCTCTTTTTCAAAATTAGTTGCTGTTTTTATGAGGTAGAGTTGAGCAGATGGCAGAGCAGAAGAGAGGAGATGACAGTACAGTACAGTACAGTACAGTACAGTAGGAGTAAGAGTAGAGTAGGAGAGCAGAGCAGAGCAGAGCAGAGTAGAGTAGAGTAGAGTAGAGTAGAGTAGAGTAGAGTAGAGTAGAGTAGAGTAGAGTAGAGTAGAGACTAGAGTAGTAGAGAGAGTAGAGTAGAGTAGAGTAGAGTAGAGCAGAGCAGAGCAGAGCAGAGCAGAGCAGAGCAGAGTAGAGTAGAGTAGAGTAGAGTAGTATCAATTATACCATTCAGATAAGTCTACATTTTCAGAATTATGCAATCAGATTACGCTGCAGATTTGGCACATAATTATTTCTTTATCTTGACTTTCTATCAATAAAATTACTGACTACTAAGGATCTTTGAAGTTACTCTATTTTATCCACTCTGCATGATAATATTGTATATGATGTGTCGGAAATGATCTTTCACTAATTCTTTTTTTTGAGTTGGAAATTATACAATACTAGGTTTTTAGCAATCACATTATTTGCTTTCAATTTGTTATTTGTGTCAAATGCCTTTTAAATTGCAAAAATCAACACATAAGCATAGTCAGATGGCTTATTGTATTTTGCGAAACGAAATGGTTTCGTTCAACGAAACGAAATGGTTTCGTTCAACGAAACGAAATGGTTTCGTTCAACGAAACGAAATGGTTTCGTTCAACGAAACGAAATGGTTTCGTTCAACGAAACGAACTGTATGATGTATCTTGCGAAGGGTTGGGACAAAAAGTGGATACGGACGGACGGATAAAAGTACAAAACGCGGATACGGATACAAAACGCAGATGAACGCAATTTTGTTGATATATATTATGCTTTTCCCGTACTTTTTTAACGAGTTCATTACGCCTTTTCTTTATTCAATATATGATTCATACGACAATATGTGACATTATACATAAACATTAAACATGTTTTGATTAGTGACGTGGTTATCATGCAGGTTTCACAGATCAACTACATGCCATGAGTATTATTATTATTATTATTTAATCTTATTTCGATATGGTAGCTCTTCAGGCTATACAAAGTCTGCTTTCCAAGAGGCCGTATAATAATGCTAAAATTATTAACATAAATAGTATGGGAGGCGAGCTAGCTCGGTAAGCGAGATCTCACCATGTAGTTATACTTATATTGTTGTTAAAAATTCCGGTGCGTTTATATGGACAAGCGGGCCAGCTCGGTTAGCGAGATCTCGCTTGAGAGAAGCGAGATCTTGGTAAGCAGAATTTCTCATATAAACACTCGCAGCCGGGCTGGCCAGCTTACCGAGATGAATTTTCAAAGGATGCCGACACCGTCTATTGTTTGGCGCTGAAATCATCTCAGTTAAAGCTGGATGAATTTTTCGCATATAAACGCGAGCCAGAAACCATCTCACTTACCGGGCTCCTCTCATATATACATCTGTACCTGAGACAAGCGCGTTTCCCTGGGGGAATTTAAGGCTCGTCTCAGGGACAGATGTAAACGCGATGTAAATTAATTAAATATGTAATATCTTAATTGATACTATAAGTTGTAAATAATTTTAGCATTATTATACGGCTTCTTGGAAAGCAGACTTTGTATAGCCTGAAGAGCTACCGTATCGAAATAAGATTAAATAATAATAATAATAATAATACTCATGGCATGTAGTTGATCTGTGAAACCTGCATGATTGATAACCACGCCACTAATCAAAACATGTTTAATGTTTATGTATAATGTCACATATTGTCGTATGAATCATATATTGAATAAAGAAAAGGCGTAATGAACTCGTTAAAAAAGTACGGGAAAAGCATAATATATATCAACAAAGTTGCGTTCATCCGCGTTTTGTACTTTTATCCGTCCGTCCGCGTATCCGCTTTTTGTCCCAACCCTTCGCAAGATACATCATACAGTTCGTTTCGTTGAACGAAACCATTTCGTTTCGTTGAACGAAACCATTTCGTTTCGTTGAACGAAACCATTTCGTTTCGTTGAACGAAACCATTTCGTTTCGTTGAACGAAACCATTTCGTTTCGTTGAACGAAACCATTTCGTTTCGTTGAACGAAACCATTTCGTTTCGCAAAATACAGTAAGCCTAGTCAGATTCTGATAGGTTTTTGATAAGATTTTCATTTTTGGTTGACACAATTTTTTGTTCAATGATTTAGTATTTTAGGAATTGCCCTGGTCACATTTTCGGACTCACATCAGACTAAAGGTGGTATTAATTATGGTGCTTTGTTCGCGTTAACTGGAGCGATATTGTAAGTAATCACTCAAACTACCATAATTATGATTGTTGGTTTGATAAAGACCTGACTTAAAACTAAACTGCTTCCTTCAACAACGTTATTTTTAAATATTTCCAGGTATTCCTGTTATCTTGTTCTTCTAAAACGAAAAGTTCCAAACGAAACACAAATGGATATTGCAACTTTTTTTGGTCAGATGGAAATATTTTTAATGCTATTGTCTTCGCTATTTAGCTACTCTACTCTACTCTAACTCTTACTCTACTCTAACTCTACTCTACTCTACTCTACTCTACTCTACTCTGCTCTACTCTGCTCTGCTCTGCTCTACTCTACTCTACTCTACTCTGCTCTACTCTACTCTACTCTACTCTACTCTACTCTACTCTACTCTGCTCTGCTCTACTCTGCTGTACTCTACTCTACTCTACTCTGCTGTACTCGACTATATTCTACTCCACTCCACTCCACTCTACTCCTACTATACTCCTATACGCTATTCCTATACTTTATTCCCATGCACTCTACTTTCCTACTTTTTTGGCAGCTATTCTGTTAGTGATAATCAGAAAAAAACTAACATTCCTCTCCTGTTCCATCAAGGTTTTGTAGGACTCTTTAATATACTGTTTCTCTGGCCCGGTTTTTGGTTGCTTCATGTGACAAATATTGAAATATTCGAACTGCCTAAAGACTGGAAAGTCTGGTCATATTTAACACTTAATGCTATTTTGGGCACCGTTTTGTCGGAGTATTTATGGCTATGGTTAGTGTATACAGCTCTGATTACTGTGTGGAAAGTTGAGCGAGATACGTTTAGGGATAACGACGCAAATTTTTGTGATCAGTAAGAATTGAAATAAGAACTCTGGCAGCTAGGAAACAGGGACGCAGACCGAAAGATCTTTTTCGAACCAGTTGCGTGGAGCTAGTTCAGCCAGATTTCGTTATCTCGTCTCTCGAGCTGCTAATCACTCGAAATGTCTTATAAAACACCGTTGGATTTAACCTGACATTGCGTCATATTTTATTGTGATCTTTAGGGGATGTTACTTGACTTCTTCACTTTCTGCAACTCTGGCTCTTGGAATGGTCATGCCACTCACCATGTTTACAGACATTATTAGAGGAAGGGTAAGTCTACAGACGGACGTAGAAGGCCCTTCGTCACAACGTGAAACGTAAGGGCCTTCTTCGCTCGCAACGTTAGACCTCCACTACTACAATCAATTAGATTACTCATTTTATTCTAATTGTTTTATTCTTTTTTCAATTCAGGTTCACCTTTCCTTGATGTTTATTTTGGGTTCTATTCCAATTTTTCTATCTTTCTTAGTCATAACGTATTTATGTCACTATGATAACTGGGATCCTATTAGAATATGTGTTTTGTCAATATATCACTGGTGCTCTACACCAAGAATTAGATCTTCTTATACGTAAATTACTTTAATAATTAGACTGTAATTTATAGAAACAATCTATATATTTTTATTTGTATATATGATATTTTACAACAAAGTAAATGAGTATCATTAGATGTGTGAAGTTGATCGTCCAGGTTGTTGGTATACCAACTTGGAACATAAACCACTTAACAGATCACAACAATTACCAACACCATACAAAAGACTTCTTCGCACGCACCAACGAATAATAGACCTACCGACAAACAATACACCCACACTTAACGCATGACGCAACACCACTCGCATTGATTATGACACAAACAACCATGAGGAACAATATTGGCCCACATCGCATGACGCAACACCCACTCGCACTAATTATGACACAAACAAACTATGACGTAATGAACCAGACGTATATAGGCAAACCTGACAAACACGCTTTACTTGACTCTGAATTAGATGACCGCCGCTGACGTAGCCTCCTTCGCAGCCGTGTCCGGTGTTCAGTCCACCTCCTACTACCGCTGAGGCCGTCGAAACGTTAGTCACCAACAATATCGAACAATCGTATAAAACATAAATTAATGCGACCTAATTTATAAATTCAGTTTCTACCCTTATTGCTTCTGCTTACTTCGGGACCGCCGTAATCGCTGTTGCGGCCACCCTGCCACATGCACTATACTTATAATACTAGGAGTAATCAAAGATTATGTAAGAGCGTTCGATGCATGTGTGGACTAGCAAGTAATGAAGATTGGTTTATAAACATAAAATTATGCTGTAACGAATTATGAAAATAAATAAAGCTCATAAATATATTACAGCGTCTTAATTCAAGGAGACATTGTAACCTCAATGTTTTTGACAACCGTGATATCCCGCATGATTTCCGTTTGTTATTTTAATACTAGAAGGGTATTCCCGTTCGTTTGTACGATTTGAAATGACCGCCAGATAAGTCGTTCAATTCAGCAAATATTACAAACGTGATGCATGTTCGATTTGGCAAAAGTGTCGCTTGGCCTGTTCCTGAACACTGCTCCAACCTCGTACACATAGCCTGCTATATCACGAGTCAAATGCCGGATGCGACGCATGCTACGTCACACACTGCTCCTGTGTCAATCCCGATGCCATAATTGATTCCAAAACACTAAAAAAGAAACCTAACATAGATTACACTATACAGTACTAAAACAATGGCAGGATGACCGCAACAGCATAGCCTATTTAATATAGCTGCAGTTTTTTTGAGCACTTGTATACATATATATTATATTTAGTATACTTGTCAGATTAAAACGAAATTACGTGACGTATAAACCAGTCCTAAAGCCCACGATACATCTACGAAGTTTCAGTGACATTATTTCGGAAATTTTGTTTCGAAAACCTTGTTTCTCAATTAACCTCCTTCTTTCCCTCCTTCCTTCTTTCCCTCCTTCCTTCTTTCCCTCCTTCCTTCTTTCCCTCCTTCCTTCTTTTCCTCCCATCCATCCTTCCTACCTTCTTTCCTTCCTTTCTTTCGTCCCCTCCCTCTTTCCGTCCATCCTTCCTTCCTTACCTTCCATCTTTCCTCCCTCCCTTCTTAACTTC
The DNA here is from genome assembly GCA_035772405.1 of Chrysogorgia sp. JL179-B06. Taxonomy (NCBI): domain Eukaryota; kingdom Metazoa; phylum Cnidaria; class Anthozoa; order Scleralcyonacea; family Chrysogorgiidae; genus Chrysogorgia; species Chrysogorgia sp. JL179-B06. Next base: position 787,402 of record JAYKKM010000357.1, read on the forward strand.
CCTCCTTTCTTTCGTCCCTTCAAACCTTCAAACCTTCTTGCTCTATCAATGGAAACTTTTCTCAGAAACAAAAGTTTCTAAAAATTTTCATGACACACTTTAAAAAAGTTTCGGGAACTTTATTTCAGAAACAAGGTTTCCGAAACTTTCGCTGATATATCGTGGTCTTCAGAGAGTGTTCAAAATATTCAACATTAATTCTAAGAAACTAGTCTCTCTTCGAGGCAGACACTGGGCCGGGATCAGCTCCTTTGGTCCATTCTAGAGAGTTGTCGGAGAGGGTTTTTGTTCAAGTAAAAGTAACAAAGAAACGGACAATGGACCTAGACGACCAACTAACTTTGCTAGCTCAGGCGTTCCATGTGGAATGAGAACGACTGAGTTTGTAATACCCCCATGGTGACTTTTATTGCAGGCTAAATTGAATATCATGGCTAGAAAGAGGGGATTTAAGTTAGTAAAGACGTGGACTAAGTTTGATGAGAATCGAATGAACAAAGCGGGAGATACGAGCAATGAAAGTTTGTGTCGATTATAGGGATTTGTATGGGATTTTGGCTTGGAGGGTTCAAGCCATAGTCGACACAAACTTCCATCGCTCGTATCTCCCGCTTTGTTCATCCGATTCTCATCAAACTCCACGTCTTTACTAACTTAAATCCCCTCTTTCTAGCCATGATATTCAATTTACCTGCAATAAAAATTTAGAAAGTCACCATGGGGGTGTTACAAGCTAGTTACGATAATCATTTCAAAACTAATCCAATATTAATCTCTTATGCTAACCCTCATGCCAACGGAACCTTCGAACAAATTCAGTCTCAGTTTCTAGCGATTATCATATCCTATATGCCTGACGTCTCCCTATCAGGGGGGGAGGATGAGTTTTACAAAGCAGGTTCCCCTTAATTGTGGCCATATAAGGTCATGCATCTGTGTGTGTGGGGTCATCGACGATGAAAATGACAGAACACGGCCAAGACGACTTAGCGATCAAGATTGTGAGAAAATTATACGTATGTTATTGAAATTTCTGTGGATCCAAGTTCTATTGTGCACCAGTTTACTCTATTACCGTATAAAGAAACGGCTTCTTACAGATAATGGTTTCCCATAGGAAATAACGAGTTGTGAGACCAAACTCGCATCGGTATAAATATAATATTGAGAGTTCGTTCGGGGAAACTATATATATATATGCTACATATTGTCCGCTGTGTTTCCTGGACTTCTGACAACACAGGCGACCGTAAAATGCGAATCTATGCCTCTTTGGCTTCGTCTTTGATCGTCAAGTGAGACCAGTTGTTAAAAGAAATCTAAAAGGAAGTATTCAAGTATTCTATGCGGGATTTCGTGTGCAGCTTGTAAAAGCCACGGTTCACCAGCGTGGAATGTACGGAAACATTTTCACGTCGTCGTAATGGGTAAGTTGTTAACTTGTGGTCTGCAAAAGTGAGCGGCACCTGTACTTAGTAAAGGTCTGATTTCAAAAGGAAAGCGATCGCAGATGCTTGCATATGCGAAAATCGTGCATTGTTTCCAGCCATTAAGGGCTTGGGGTTTTGTATTTGATCTGGAACAAAAGTGAAAAGATTACAGACACTGTTTAGCATTTGTTATTTTCAGCATACATCTATTTTTAGTTGCGACATAGGGCTTTCTAAATGGCATCAGAATAACCTATGGAATTCGATAATGAAAGATAGAACGCACTTTAACGTCTTTAAATTTAAAGAGCCTGATTGGAAACTTCAAATTTATTTATTTACATCCGAATTATCACGTTGTGGAGAGGCTAAGAGTAAGAAGAGCGTTGTACTTTATTAAACTAGTCAGTTAACCGTGTTACCTCCATTGATTTACGCCGATATAATGTTTGCAAACACCAATACAGTTCGCCTTATACGTGCTGCTTGGAGGTGACCATTGAACCATGTCAATAGTCAAAGAGTTTCAAACTCACGAGACTATTGTTAATATCCTGCTCTTCAGTTTTCCTAATTTGTGTAGTCTTCCACATGAGACTGAAAGAGTTCAGTTTTAGCTCATTTTCATCGCTGTTTTTCCAAATGGTGTCTCGGTATACGTTGTATTTCTTCGAGAGTACAAGAACATACCACGCAAAGAACCTTTATTTACTCAGCTTAGCATATTTTGTTCATTGTTTTACAACATCATAAATATGCAAGATATACAATATGTATCTGGCTCACATTCAGACACTATGTTTTGCTTTGGTCTATGAATTAATATACATCAAGCAGTCCTTGTTTCTATTTTCTATCTCTTGCTGTGCCAGTCATGTGAAATATAACTTTTACATGTAGTCATTTCTCCATTCTTCTATTTTAGCAATATATACACTATCTGAAAAATTATTATCATGATTTAATAACCCTTGACTCCATAGTACAGGTTAACCATAACAATAGAATTTCGTGTTTCCCCGAGGATGTTTCTTGGATACAACCTTTCTCATTCTAATAGTTAGTTTGGTTTACAGTATCTTATTTATAAAAATGTTCAAATAGTTTATGAGTTTATCATTCCTTAGTAGACCCGGGGGGCATTAGTTGTCTACAAACTGGATTATGTATAATACTTTGAGTCATATCTCTGAGGAAAACATATTACAAGTATCACAAATTAAAAGCAAATGCATAACTTGACATGGTTTTACACATGATGTGGTTTGGTTTTATTTCCTTTCCAGATAATTGTTGTTATGATGAAGGATATTCAGGGGCATTTAATCATCAAATGCAATCACCACACAATATTGGTGGTAGTGGAAAGTTTCAGCCATCACAGGTATGGCTTAATAATAATAATAATAATAATAAATTAGACGTATTAGGAGCATTATACAATAGTCTCAATGCTCTTACAACAATATATTCTTAAAGTTACTTATAAAACTAATTACATGCAGTTTCATTTCAAGATAAACCCTATAACTACATATATTACCACCATGAACAAAAAACTATTAATTTAAAAAAAGAAAAGTCTTAAGTGCTGACTTAAAACTACTTAACATTTCAAAGCTTAATTCTAATTTCCTGTGGTAATAAATTCCACAGTTTTGGTGCTGCAACCGAGAATGTTCTGTCTCCATGAGTCACCGTTTTGGATTTTGACTCAAGTAGCAGATTTCGGTCAGATGATCTCAAAGCACGAGTAGGTTTATATTTAGTTAGAAAATCAGTAATATAAACAGGCGCCTGGCCATGCAAAGCCTTGAAAGTAATTATTAGTATCTTAAAAAGAATCCTTGATCTCACCGGCAACCAGTGAAGATTACGTAGCACAGGGGAGATATGCTCCGATTTGTTTAACCCCTGCGATGACCTTGTTTTTTTAATGACCTTGTTTTTTAATGACCTTGTTTTTTAAATAAAGTGTTTGCATGGCTGTAGAAGTCTAGAACCTTAGGCATAACAAGCTGATAAGAAGCTAAATTTGTAATATGATAATTGATTTTCATTTATTTTCATTTATTGAGATAAGACCATTTCTATAATATTTAAAGAATGGTACAACTATAAGACTGTTAGCATCTACATTCAAGGGGCAGAAAGTCTAGTCAAGCAAGAAAATCTGTTTAAAAATGTCTGCTGTAATCTGTATAACATATTATAATATCTAAAAGGTTAAAACAAATTAAATAATTAATAAAAAGCTAAAATTATGTGAAAGTTATCTATAGCAAAGCACACAGCTATAATGCATCCATCTTTTCTATTGATTTTCGTTTTTGAATTAGAATGAAATCCGTGTGAAGTTTGAATATAAAGGCGAGAAAAGGTAGGTTGTACAGTTCAACATATATTATTCAAAAGGTGTTTTATGTAGTGACATCTTAATATCTTTCTTTCATAGAATCATACCTGTGTCCCGTCCAATTTTGTTGGAAGATTTAAAAAGCAAGATACAAAATGCCTACGGGCACAAGTTGACAATGAGTTATATTAATAATGACATAACAATTCCAATAACTAAACAATTGGACTTGGACAATGCTGTTGCTTTGCTAGACTTCAGTCCACAGTTAACAAGTTTGAGAATATATCTTTCAAATGGAGCTGGAGGGTGTTCTAATGTAGTTGGCAAAGAAAATTCTTTCAAGAGAAATCCTCTGAATAATAACAGATTTTGGGAAAAACATTCTTGGGTATGTTGGTGAAATTGTATATTAGGTGCTTTGAGTATTTGTTTAGAAATAGCACATTAAGCAATACACTATGCTACAGCATAGTGGAGCAACTCTTGCTCTCATTTGACTTGCTAACTTTTGACATCAACTGACTTCATCACGCTCTCTTGAGCTTGTTTAATGAAATAAGTCAGAGAAACTTCTTTAGGTTGCAATTCTTATTCCTGTTTATTTTTATTTGTTTATAATGGATTATAAGCATTATTTTAAAGTCTTATGGAAATTAATCCATAGCACCTTAAGCAATACACTATGCTTTTACACTGTACTGTACTGTACTGTATTATATTGTACTGTACTGTACTGTACTCAGGGGCGTAAATGTGGGGGGGTGTGGGGGGGGGTGGTACACCCCCCCAGACACATGCTCCAGTCGGTCTAAAAATGAGGGCAGTCGGTCTCAAAATTATGCATCGTTTAATTAGATGCAATTCTAACAGTGACCGATTGACCGACTAAATATTTTCGGAGACCGACTTCAATCATGGCAAGAAATTAAGATTATGATGAGCGCTATTTCAATTGGAGTTTACTCGTAAATCGTATTATCGTAATACCGGTAATTATAGACTAATTTATAGTCTACAATATATTTCGCTGAGTCGAAAATCCCGCTTCAGCGACTGTTGGACAGCGTTCTTCATCATTAAAATATGCTCGCGGCCTTTAAAATATGCATGCGGTATTATAATTTGCTTCGAATGTTAAGTCTGCTGTATTTAAGCCTTACTTGATTAAATTTATATTATTATCACTGTCATACGGATAATCAGTCATACAACGAATTTCGGCTGTATTTACGTATCATTGATTAGTCGGTCAGTCGGTCTCATTTTGAAACTACACCCCCCCAGCCAAAATTGATATGTACGCCCCTGACTGTACTGTACTGTAAAGTACTACTGTACTGTACAAGTACTGTACTACATTGCACTATTAATACTGTAATACTATACACACAGTATGTGTATTGTAATTGATCTTAAGCAATACACTATGCTATAACACTGTACTGTACTGTACAAGTACTGTACAAGTACTGTACTGTACAAGTACTGTACAAGTACTGTACAAGTACTGTACAAGTACTGCTGTACAAGTACTGTACTGTACACGTACTGTACTGTACAAGTACTGTACTACATTGCACTATTAATACTGTAATACTATACACACAGTACGTGTATTGTAATTGATAATGGGGTCTTTAGTATCAGAATGTTGTTAGTTTTGAATGCTTATAGAGGAGTTATTAATGCTTTTATCTTTGTTTTCTAGAGAAGAGGTTTGCCAAGGTAAGATACTATACTTCTCATCTCTCATTTGGCTATTGGTAATAATTAAAAGATCTAATCAAATTTAAGTTCATGTTTTCTTGTTATGGCTTATGAGTACTAGAGACTTAGATTGCTATCAATCATTAATTGTCCCATTAGAGAAATGCATAAATTAGCATACTAAAAAACAAAGATGTGGACAGTGAATGGGGTACTGGTACTGTAGGTCTAATATTTAACATATAGTACAATGTTTAACTTTCGATCACCATTGACCCATATTGGTACACTTTTCTGATTGCTACTGTATATACAGTGTGCATAGCGAGAAAGATCAATCAATTAGTATTCTTTAGAATTAACCTTTTGTGGTCATTTGAAAGCCCTTGTTTTTTTTGCATACAGTGTTTCATTTATCAGGATTGGGTTTTTACACTGTATAGTACCAATGATTCTTCTTCATTGCAAATTTTAGGTCTTACTCCGATACACTTCCACCATCCTATGTTGCCCATGATCCCCCAAATACCCCAAGTCTTGTATCGTCTATTTCTTCTCGTTATCGTCATCATTACTCAAGTAGTTCTCTGAGTAAAAATGGACGACTTTCTCCACCTCCTGGATTTGTGCCAGATCCTGATTTCAGGGAGACCAATCCATTTGTTATTGTCAAGGTAAACATATTAAATTAAGGTCCATCTATTGTTAGGGCAATAACAATCACAAAAATGGTTTTTGAAAAAAATTGTTTGGGGAAATGGCAGAAAAGAGTTTGTATGCAGATAGTTTATTTTGACTGTAATTTTCTCCAGTTAAATGACGATGAGAGTTTATCAGAATGATAGTTAATAATACTACAAATGTGGATGTCTTTTATTATTGTTATAATGGATTAATTACCGTAAGACTTTAAAATAATTCTTATAAGCCATTGTCAAATGAGAGCAAGAGTTGTTCAACTCTCATCAACTTTTATCCTTGTTTAGACTAGTTTCTGAAAAAGACTACCTCTTAAACAAATTCTGTTATGCTATTACTTCTAGGGTGAAGGAGAATTTGTTCCTGAAAGAGATACTTCTCAGGTACATGTATAGGGGATATAACAGGCTGTAGATCAGAGATGTGAATTTTATGTTTGATTGTTGGTAAAATGAGAAATTATGTTGTATTTATTATAATATTGAAATTAATGAAATAATAGCTATCATGATATCTAGTACTAACTATGATATCTAGAATAGATAGTGAAGAAATACAAAGTGAATACTCTAAAATAAATAAAAATAGGTACGCAATGCGTACATGTGTCTACGTTTGGGATGGGGTGTAATTATTATTGTGGCACAGATATACAGTAGTAAAACTGGAAACAATTAATATTTGGTATTTACGATGACCCAGTTGTATCGTGGTTGAGCCAGTTGATCACATGACCTGAATATTAGTACTACTTAACCTGTAAGTTACTTCGTACTCAGTTCATAGTAATATTGGGATCTTCGCTATGGAGATATCAGATTATTACGTCACAAATGACCAAACACAGCCATATAGTCCACCGCCAATAACATAGCATTTAAAACTTTTTCAAACCTGTTTTTTTATTTCAATTTACTAAAAAGAGATCGCCAATTGATGTTATTGGAGGATTGGTGCCAAGCCACAGGGGGATGCCACCCCTGAGTAGAGGTAACCATGGCAACCACAGCCCACCTCCAGGCACCAGTTACACTGTCAAAGCAGTGGAATTTAGCGCACGCAAAACCAGTCGAGCTCAAACCATGCTGACAAGACTCTGACAAGTGCTGCGATTGCTTCACATATTTAATTGAGTGACTGCTGACTAGCATTGACTCCTTTTTTACCTTGCCTAAATATTACATTTAGCCACATGTTTCACTCTCTGCCTTCGCTCAAAACATTACAGGCATATCTCCTACAGGTATGATACTATATTGCAGAATAGCCTGCGAGCAGCTCTCCTCTCGCATGCTACATGTAATTGCAGAACTACATCAACCTTGCAGAGTATTCAAACCATTATTACATTATTGTACAACATCCTAGATCAATGGGTTATTCTAATAATCATGGATTCATTTTTCTGTTTAGGATAATTCAAATGTCTTTGACCCTTTAAATTCCCTGAATCAGGTAAAACATTGTATATAAATTTGTTAGGGTAACTGAAGTGAACAACAACAGTAACATTGTTAGATTAATTCTTTTGTGTTTTTAACAGGGTCATATGTTGTCTAGTCCAAGTTCAGGTGGTTCTCTTACTGCGTCAACTTCATCGCTACAGTCTTGTGGCAGGTGAGTATGTGTGAGATATTCTCACCATGTATTCATTATTACATGTAACAATTAAATGACGCTGGCAAAATTCCCCATGCAATCACAGAGATATGCGGGAGACTTTAGCTCAATTAACACGTCTCTATTTCTTTTTTTTCTACTTTGACTTCAGTATTGGTGAAATTTTTAAATTAAAAAAGCCAAAGAGAGAATATGATCAACCTTTTGCAAGTGTTTCAGATGAAATAGATTTTCTCTATGGTAAAGTGTTCTTTGTTGTGGTTCAACTTTTGTTTATTTATTTATTCCTAATCATAGATAGTTCTGCTGATACCATTTCTTTGTTAAACTAATTTAGATCCAGTTTCCTCACGTGAAAGCAAGGCAGGCACATTTCCTCGACGTCATCACACTATTGCATGGTATAAATCAGATTTCACTGATGGTAAGAGCTTTGTATTGTATTTTTCTATTGTTGCTGCCTGCTTATTAACCCAGTACTGCCAAGAGGGGAGGAGAGAGAGGGGAAATTGAGCTTGGAAAGATTGGGCAAAACTATGTCGTCATTTCATCTGTTGAATATTTGTTGGGTACAGCATTACTCTGTTATTTTCATGTCGTTATAGGATACCAAACATTCCCTCGCATTCGTAAACCCCTTCCATTCACATCATCTGGTCTGAATTCTGGTATTACAAGTGCTAGTAGCAGTAGCAGTGGACTGGTTCCAGATATTGAAGATCGACAGTTGGGTCAATGTAAGTCTAAAGTGGGCATTTCCTTCTTTTGAAGGATATGTAAGCAAGTCATTTTTCATCAATGCTCTCAATGAAACAAACTAAAGTAATTAAAATAGAAGATAATGCTAAGATAATGCTAAAGATAATAATAAAAGTATATGCGTAATCTACACGCAGTATACGCGCAGCATATGCGTAATCTAAGCGCAGTATACGCGCAGTATACGCGCAGTATACGCGAATTGCGTAATATACGCGCAGTATATACACGTATCAATGGTATCATGCGAAGTATGCACCGTAACCTACGTGAAGCATGCGCGTATCGTACGCGAAGTATACGCGAAGTATATGCGTAATCTAGGCGAAGTATATGCGTAATCTAGGCGAAGTATATGCGCAGTGTATGCGCCGAACGCGCTTCTGCTACAGTATAACTCGCTCTTTGTCAGGGACTCACTCAACCTGGGACTTAATTTACCTAGCCTGTGTGCAGACGCTTCTTGTGCACTTCCCATTGCACAGGAAGCGTCTGGCAAATCCCTCTGCATGCTTGCTACTATAAAGAATCATTATATAATTTAATTTTGTTTCTATATTCTCGTTACTATAGGCCAACGTGTTCCTTCTTGTTGGAAGTTGGGAAAACATATTGGAACGGGAGCATTTGGCCAGGTATACAGTGGAATTACATTTAACAAAACATTTGTCTTTTTTGAGAGTTGACATCAATGTTTCTACGTTATAGGGTTTAGTTTATATGTTGCTAGTATAGGTAGAGCTTGGAGGGCCACAAGTTTTCAATGTTTTACTGTGTACTACCTGCGTTAATAAAATTGTTGTTATTATTATTATTGGGTTTGGAGATTTGCCTTAGTGTTGGGTATATGGAATAAGACAAGCTAAAATTTTGCAGGTTTTTTTATGTCACGACACCGAAAATGGCAGGGAATTAGCCGTGAAACAAATAGAGACTGGTATTACTACTACAGCTGCACAGAAGGTACTGTAAAGAAAAGATAGAAAGAAAACTATTTAAAGATGTAATCTAGGTCGAAAGTTTGTCAGGTAAAGCCCTCAATACCAGCTCGATAAACCACGATAATGGTACTGTGAATGAACAACGAAAACATATAAGAGACACGTTTATCGCAGAAATTAAGTGTCTTGTGAGACAAAAGACAAATCCAAAAAAATCCCTATAAGAATCCTACATAGACAAACTCGTTTCTACAAAACTACAACCACTTTCCTACTGACACGAGTATCTTGACTTACTGTTCTTCTTTAAGGCCATCAATAGCATTGTACCAATATATTAAAGTGATATCCTACCCGAACGTCTTGTTCCCTTACTAGATCCTCCGCAAATGTCAATGCAATCTCATTCCGTCAACGTAAATGTAAAGCAACTACTTTCAATCGCTCATTTCTTATTAGAACAACTAGGACTTGGAACTCTCTCCCTGAACACTTAAGGCTAGATCATTTAAACTTTAAAAAATTTAAGAAGTCACTATTAGACTATTATAATAATGCTCTATTATCCTGTTACAATGTTGACGATCCTCGAACTTGGAAAACTGTCTGCCTAAAGTGCAACACATCGCGAAGCCTCACTGAACCCATAACTTGCTGTTATTAGTAATTATTAATTAAATTTATTTTTGAAATTGAATTATTTGATTTCTTCATAACTTGCCTAACTTTAGGAAATCAATTCGTTGGAGGTGGATATTGAATTACTTAAAAACTTAAAACATGAAGCTATAGTCTCCTATTACGGAACACAACAAAGTGATACAAAAATATGGATCTTCATGGAATACATGCCTGGGGTAAGACTTGTCGTAACATTTAAGAATGTAATGCATAGTGAACTATAACATTAGAGTTGCTTCAATACTATTGAATAACTGAAAGTAATAGAGCCTTTGTGTTTTTATCGCCTCTCATTTCAGGGATCAATTTATGACCACTTAAAACGGCATGGTCCTTTATCTGAAAGTCTCACCAGTAAATACACAAAACAGATATTGGAGGGAGTTTCGTATCTTCATTCATATACAATAATTCATCGCGACATTAAAGGTAAGAGTTATTTAGCTTGGGTTTAAATTTTACCGTGGCAGTAAGTAGTGGTGTGAGAGGGATGGAGAGGGAGAGGGAGATGGAGGGAGTGGGAGATGGAGGGAGAGAGAGATGGAGAGGGAGATGGAGGGAGATGGAGAGGGATTGGAAGATGGAGAGAGATGCAGGGAGATAGAGAGGGTGAAGATGTAGAGATGGAGATGGAGAGAGAGGGAGGGAGATATATATATAGAGAGAGAGGAGCGAGCAACAGACAGACAGACAGACAGACAGAAGCTGACCCATCATGGTATTGGGATTAGAGTGATGGAAAATGCTATAAATACTTTTTATAATGTTCTAGGGGCAAATATTTTGCGAGACACGAAGGGAAATGTTAAACTTGCAGATTTTGGAGCTTCCAAAAGACTTCGGGTATGGCCTGTTGAATGTGTGATAATACTTGAATATAGTATGACAAAATGTATATCAGTATGACTAGAAATTATCAAAGAGGCTATCCTATATTTTGTAGACTATAAGCAGTATGACTGGTTTCAAATCTGTCCACGGAACGCCATATTGGATGGCTCCAGAAGTTATTAACGGCGTGGGTTACGGTAGAAAGGCTGATGTGTGGTAAGTTAAGTATGAAAGTAAATGGGGTGGTCCAGAAGAATCGAATATCGGGGCCCCCCGTAAATTAGTTTGACTAAATATGACGATAACATATATGTCGACAGTAATGTCGCTATTAAGCCGTAATTTTTAATTATAATCTACCACTCCATTTTTGGCAGGGGCCCCATTGAGTCGGGGGCCCTTAGTTCTCGACCTAACCCTGCCTAATGAGTGTTACGCCACTGGTTATGTGTGGTGGTTACCACACATATCTGGGTTCAATCCTTGGTCGGACCACCACTCAAGGTCTTAAAATAATTGAGGAGAAGGTGCTTCCTTTGCAACAACACCAGCTAATGGTAAGACTTTCGGGTCTTCTCGGAAAACGACCTTAAATCGTAGGCCCTCGGAATCCCTATCAGTTGGGTTTCCGTTCTATAAGAGTGATAAAATGAATAGTTTAGCGCTTAAAACATAAAGTACCATACCATACAACGTTTCGAGCGAAGGCCCTTCGTCTCAGACTAAAACGTAATGTAACTTATGACCTCCTACACACTATTTCGACAGTATTCATGCCCAACTCAGTTAACTCTATGGTTGACTGTCATCGGGTATGAAGGTTACTTTTTTTACGTTTAGGAGCATCGGCTGTACCGTTGTTGAAATGCTAACTGGGAAACCACCGTGGGCGGAATTTGAACCTATGGCCGCTCTCTTCAAGATTGCCACCTTAGAAACAGAACCTGATTTAGCGTCGGAAACATCGATTGCTGCAAGGGATTTCCTTGAAACGACTCTCATGAAGTAAGTATAGAAGGCAAGGTAGAGTGTAGGAATATATATATATATACATTTTAAAACATTTTATATGACACATTTAAAAATATTATGCCCGCCATTTTGAAATATTAATCCCCTCAAGCAAGCAAGCGAGGGTGATAATCTCGCCGGGGCAGGGATCCATTTCTAACGAATAGTTTGCAAATATATATTCTGGTTATTTAAGTCAAATATTTTGATATAAAAGATTTGATATGATTATTTTTTGTTACCGACGTCCTTTAAAAAGCGGCATATACCGAGGACCCCGCGCTTTTTGGGGCCCCGCGCCTTCTCATTGCGCAATTTTAATTTCACGCGTTCTTTCTAGAAAGCATGGGGCCAAAGTAAGTGTGACCCCCCGGTAAGCGCGGGGTCCCGATGAGGGATAGGGGTATCTAGTATATATTCCTTATAAGGAAGCGCAAATAGAAGGCATTGACGAACAAATAGAGTGAATTAACGAGCAAATAGCTGACACGTTCAACCCTCGTACCAGCCTCCTTGTCAATTGGATTGAAACCGACTCCAAAACATCAAAGGTCCTAACCCTTTGGCAAACGTTTTCTTGAGAAATAAACCACCCCCAAAGCTATAGAATATATCAAAGGAAAGTTAAATTATCTATTTACAACATGCGTACAGCTAACTTAGTTCTCTTTAAAAGCGCGGATAATCGAACATGCCAAAATATAATTTTCCTAATACGGATACCATCTTGTAAACAAAAACACGGCTGTCTTGGACGAACGTTTTCTTGAGAAATAATCAACTCCCAAAGCTACAATATATATTAAAACAAAGATAAATTATCTGTTTACAATATGCGTACAGCTTATCCTGCTAGCGAACGTAGTTTTCTTAAAAATAGCGGATAATCGAACATATCGTAACGTGTTAATAATCCCACATCCAGCGGGCTGGTACGAGTGCCATGTATTTGTTCGTTAATGCCTTCTATTTGCTCGTCAATCCCTTCTATTTGCTCGTCGGTCACTACGTACTAGAAGTACATATGCGATGAGGGCGGGGCGCCGATACGCGGGGTGAAGGTAAGCGGACGGGGGTAACTAAAAGTCCAATTTTTCTTTGCGCTCATGGTGAAATCGCTAAGCTGGTGGGTCTCAAAGGTGGCAAGGGGCCCCGCGTTGAAAATATGCCCAGGCCCCCGCGCAACCTTAATCTGGTCCTGTTTAAGCCCCAAGTCTGTCTTATTTTTAGGGATCCTAGTTCTCGACCAAGAGCTGCTGAACTTCTATCACACACTTTCGTCCAAGACCTTCATCAGGCAATGTAATGTTTTCTCCAATTACAAGATCCGTAGTCTGCGCAGCAGACGGTCGCGTTGGGGGAGGGGTTGTTCTTGGGGTCGGGGCTTTCGAGCGACTGGGGCTTTGGAGTGGGTGAGGTGGGCGAGCGGGTGAGGCAGGTAAAGCCTGGCCCAATTTTAAGCCCCAACGCGACCGTCTGCTGCACAGGCTACAAGAGCCGTGCCACAAACTGCTTGATTTAGGAAGTAGTGAAATGTAGATTAATATTCGGGCGCTTTCTTTTGCGTTTATTCTAGAATCTGTTCTTATTCCGGAATACTATACACCCGAAATTCTCTCTAGTTCTTTGAGACTTTAAAATCATTCAATGATATAAAAATGTTTAATGCAACTTGTCTCTCAACGGCTCAATGTGTTGACTTGCTGTGTTGCAGTTGCATGAAAGGGGGTGTTACACCAGGCAACGTTTCGTGCAACTTGACTCACAAAGATTCGCCATGTGCACCCATAGTTAATATAATATTAACTATGGTGCAACGTTGAAAAAAGCGGAACTGGATTAACAAAAAAGGATGTTAGTCGTAGGAATAAGAATTAGGATCTTTGTATTGCATAAAGAATTCATTTTTTGAATGACGCAAAAGAGCGCGCCTTATGAATAAAATAGATGTGTACATTCGAATATTTTGATATTTTGTAAATATAAACACGGTCAGGTTTTGTAAATAGTTCACCGGTAATTGCTTTAAATTATTCACGTCCATTGTCTGCCCGTGATCTGACCGCGTGGGAAATTAGGACTGGAACTGGTAACTGAATGAAACCATTTTTGAATTTTAAATTGACAATATCTTGTGAAATATTGCCGATAATACTCCTAAATTGATACAGGGTATAGTTTTCATGGTAGGAAAAAGTACAGGAAACTTTCAAATTGTTTCAAAGCATGCGTTTACAGCTTTTTAAAGATGCTAAACTGACGTAACTTATTATTCTGATACTCGTACCAGTCCCTTTGCTCACGGTCAGGTCACCAACCAATATCAATCTTGTAACCCAGAGCCAACGTTCATTCCCTGGCGCAGTCCAAAAGGAACGCAGGCCCTGGGAACGAGATTGCAGCCATATGTAAACGCAACCTCGTTACGTGGTTGATGTAAACGTGTCACTCGTACACAATTTTTTGCAACAGGAAAGAATATTTTTTGTGACTTTTATGGAATATTTGATCGTATGACGAAACGAAGTTCAATATACCAAGGAATAAAATCTGATTGTAAAATCAAACTTTATTGTATCACGAGTAAGTAATGTGAGAATTCGGGTAGTATGGTCACGTGAAGGGGACGTGGAGGGTATAGTCTGAAATGTGAGAGTAATATCTTTCAAGCTATGAAAATTGCGCAATGCGGGAGTGGGGTTGTTTAAAATCTGCCAAAAAAGCGTCGTGCATTTTGTGAATAGTCCCTAATACAGGTAATGAAGATACAAATTGGTAGAAATGCAGTGATTGCATCATATAAGCGACTGCACATCAAAATGACGCGTTCTGCGTCGGGATAAAACATATTTCAATTCATATTATATTCAGACTTAAATAGAAATGCAAATGTTTATTGTGGTTGTAGCCTGGTGTTATGAATTGAAATAAGTTTTATCCCGACACAGAACACGTCATTTTGATGCGCAGTGCGTCGCCGCCGCGTGACGCGTGGCGATAAGCCGCGTAAAGCGAAACAAGGCTGTGATGCCTGGGACTGAGGCTGTGTAATAACCAATCAGAATCGGCGTACTAAAAACGCTCGAAAAATGAAAATGTCGGCTGTGTCCGATATTTGAATAAAAAAAAACATTCAAGAAGAAAAGGATATTAATTAAATAGTCTGCTGTCTGGCGAGGGAATTGCATTGCATCGTCTTGCTGGTGAGTGTCCAGTGAGAAATATTTGGGAAATTGATAATATAATATCCCGTAGAAGAAGTCTGTAGACTCTGTAGAAAGTTAGAAACTGTTGAAATGTTTGTCTATTATTTAGTTTTATTTATTTGAAGATAATACAAAGTTGTTTTGTACATATTTACAGTCTCATTTTACAGGAAATTTACTAGAATAACACAAGGGAAATTATTATTTTAAATTAATAATAGTTGATTAGTTCTACCTGTAGCCGTAGGCTGTACACAAATAAATAAAATTATTAATCAATATAATCATATATACACTTTCTGAATTTGCTTTGCTGAAAGACATGAAACAATGGCTCAGCAACCTCAAGCCATTGTCTGTTCCCATTAAAACAAATTCAGAAAGTGTCCATCTTTCTGGCCCTTTCTCGATATATGAGCAATATTATAACATCAACCCAAGTCAGTTTTAGGGTTAGGATTTGGGTTAGGATTAGGGTTAGGATTGGGATTGGGGTTAGGATTAGGGTTAGGATTAGGGTTAACGATTATTTGAATTTCGGTTTGTTCATATATTGAGAAAGCGCCATCTTTCTGAAATAAATAATTTATGCAAACAACTCATAATTTATTAAGTAATAATTAGAATGAATTGAATGCATAAAGCAAAATTATATTTTCATCCAATATTACATATACTGAGGAGATTATTAATTTGTCAATGGTAATATCCTTGAAGCTGCATGTAAGGACATCATTTATTTTACTGTGGCTATCCTAAATCAGTATTTCAATGAATGCATGTAGTCATGTGATTAATGATGTCCCATGACATCCAATAAGGTGTTTGCACCATGTCACCTTGTGCGTCATGTCTAAGAAATAGAAATGGTATTTGCAAATCAGAACAATTTTTAAAAAATCATGATATCAAACTTTATAACAAAACAACATTGTTTGTTGGCACATTAATATCAACAGGTGATGCAACAGCAAATATAGCTACCCTGTATATAGTTACAAATTGTAAGCGAAATGCTGCGAGCAGAAAGTGGGCAGCACTACATCACTGAACATATGTAGTGCATGCTCGCATAATATATTGAGATCTAGCTGGCATTGTTATCAGGCATCGGCATTCAGACAAGACAGGATGCCGTCAAGAATAGTGGGCTGCTTGCCTGGGGGCTCATGGCAATAAGAATAAAATTGACATAAGGTATTAATATTATAAACTGTTACATTATAAACGAGAGAATAAAGTAAATAGTAATATCTTTCTTTGTAATATTGTTAAACTTTAAGGAAAAAAGCAAATATGAGATTTGCAGCCAATAACACATTTGCTATGCTATGTAGTCTCAATCAGAGGGGTAGGAACGGATTTAAAGTTGGGGGGGGGGGGGCTTGGGCTGAAGTCGATGAGCAAGTAATCAGTGACCGCATTTTTAGGGAAAAGTTTGAAATCTAGAAGCTCGGAAAGACAATTTGAGCAAACTTTTTCATCTAATTCTACAGCGATCATAGTTCAAATGAATCCAAGAGTTACCTGCTGCCTCTTACCAGGTGATGCCATTTTTGCGCCTAGTACTGACAGAAGGGTCTGGGAATCAATATAACACTCGCGTGGCAAGGGTTTAGGAGTTGGCTAACACTTCAGGGCAATTCCATGTTTAAATGCACTTTTTGTGATTTCTTAAATTAAGCAAGAGCCCTTAGTGGCTAAGGAAATTTTATCCTCTTTATGCTTTTTAGCTATAAAAACGTCTAACTTTATTGCCAACATCCAAATACAGTGTTGTAATTCTTCAAATTTACCTCTACATAGTTACAATTTTACATGTAATTGAGGTTTTTACACAACATTTACAATGTGTGCATACTATGCTTAAACAAGCAAAAAGCCATTTTTGTTGATTGTTGAAAATATTACAATGGATTAAATTTGTTTTAAATCCAATCCCCTATCAAATTGGGTAACTTTGGGACCAAATATTAATAAAGAAGAAGCATGAGACAAAAGTGTAATGTCCGTTACGGCTTCTGTGTAATGTACGTTACACACAAATTTGTTATTTATTTCAAAAAAAAGGTAAAACATTTTCCAACATGTACAAATAATTTTAAAGTATGTACAAATGGTTCATAATTTAGGTGTTTTGTTGTAACAATCATTGTAATTGAGAAGATATGTTGTTTGAAAAAGTACTAAAATAAGCATGTCTTTTCTGGAGTAATGTCCGTTACGCAAAATATTGTGATTGTAAATAATATGACATTTTCCAAAACACTCTGAAAAATTAGTTAGTTGAACATCAATTGTTGTTCACTTATCAGAATTTCTAATTCAAAATGAAACAATGGTAAAAGTGGAAGAAATATATCAAATTAGTTTTCAACATTTGACAAACTGTGTAATGTCCGTTACATGGAATTGCCCTTCAGGTTATACCCGTTTGTAAAATCTTGTGTAGATGAAGCCCGTAGGTAGATTACCTTAACTCTTAAGTAGCTTCTCTCCTAGCCTCTATAGTCGTACTAATACAATTGAGAAAAAACCCATTAAATTTAGCAATGCTTGTCCTGATTTTTTGGGGGCCATTTAAAATTTTGGGGGGCCCCCCCGTTCCTACGCCTATGGTCTCAATAATGATCTCCTAATAATATCAATGGTTAACCAAGTATATAAGTAATGAGAATAAAGGAAATGATCACCAAAGATGGACTCAGACATGTTTAAAAACAACTTCTCCCAACTAGTACTATAAGAAATGCTTTGAGACCAGTAAGGAGAATTTATATGCTGATATTGGAGAGTAAAGGATTAAACGTATGTAGCACAGTTGTTAAAACATCTCACTGGAGATCATTAGGTTACAGGTTGTAAATATAACTAGCCTGCTTCTCTTATCATCTGAGACTCTGAGTCATTGTTGTAGATCAGTAGATGGTCAGTGATTAAAACATCTCACTGGTCATCCCAGGTGATCCATCATCAAGTGCGAACAGAAAAATTAACGAAACAAAATTAAGGTGTATATATTTTCCTCTAAAGTGCCCTAAAAACCCAAGAAATGCCATTTAAATTCGGAGACCTTTGATTTCAAAAATATCCGGGGCTTAATGTTAGGGTGAAGCTCGAACGATGCGAACGATGCTGGCCGGGGTATGCTCCCCCTGGATATTTTTAAAACGACCCCCTCCTGAAAATTCCTGCCACTACTGTAATATCCGTCCACTACTGTAATATCCGTCCACTACTAAATGCCGCTATATTACCATTAAACTACCTCGTTTCCGGGAATGAGAACTGGTTTGCTGCGGCCTTTAAGAACTTTCTAAGTATGTACTGACTTCTGTGAGAGTTCCACTTCAATAGACAACTAGGGGACTTCCTTACCGGACCTATCAGCAGGAACATTGATTGCGTTTCCTTGGATATATTCCTTTGTGGGAGGCATAGCTAGAAGAAGCCACAGTACTAGAGAAAGTTCCGGCGTCGCGAGTCTAACCGATCATAAATTGACTTCGGCATGTTGTATACTTCCATGTGAATGATACAAATCAAATATCTAAAAAGCTTGGTGTACTGCCGAAGTAGCGTGTAAGTTGTCTAACGTTTTGAGCAAAAGCCCTTTGTCAGAGAGTGAAGACCCTTCGTCAGAGAGTGAAGACCCTTCATCAGAGAGTGAAGGCCCTTTGTCAGAGAGTGAAGGGCCTTCGCTTGAAACGTTAGACTACTTACACACTATTTCGGCAGTACACCAACCTTTTTAGATGTTT
This sequence comes from Chrysogorgia sp. JL179-B06, assembly GCA_035772405.1. NCBI lineage: Eukaryota > Metazoa > Cnidaria > Anthozoa > Scleralcyonacea > Chrysogorgiidae > Chrysogorgia > Chrysogorgia sp. JL179-B06. The sequence goes on from JAYKKM010000357.1 coordinate 806,407, forward strand.
GATTTGTATTTCTACACTACCTACGCAGCACAACACGTTTTATTACTCATTTGAATAATATAAACGTCAGGATATGCAGTGTAGAAATAACAACTTATAGATTCCATTTTACCGTTGTCTGTTGAACTATAGATTCACATATGACGTCAGAACGTGGTAAGAACAAAAAGTGGCCCACGAGACCGGATAGTCGAGTGGGTCACTGATGTTCTTACCACATTCTGACGTCTTCTGTGTATCAAAAACTGAACAGACAGCGGTAAAATGGAATCTATTTGTTTTATAGACAAAGCTTGATTTGACGTGAGCTGTGCGTCTGTCTTTTAATAGATCATGGCTAACAACCAATGAGAATGTGCATAGTATAAACAGGTTATTATAGAAATACAAGTAGACTAGGAGTTTTTATAAGTGAAATGCTGCCGTTGGAGTGTTCAGGATCAGGCTAACCGAAGGACCTTCGATAGAGAGTGAAACTCAAACTTATAGGTCACTCGTTACGTGGCGAAGATATCTGAGACAATCTACAAGACACCAGACGAAACAATGCCGCGCGTGGACGAATATTGCTCTCCGCGATTTAAGTTACGAACATTATTCGAACAGAGAATTTATTTTCCTTGACCTGCATGCATGAACAAACCGAAATTCAAATAATCCCTAATCCTAACCCTAACCCTAAAACTGACTTGGGTTGATGTTATAATAATTTTACATTTCGGTTGCTCATATATCGAGAAAGGGCCCACTAGGCCACTACGTATACACGTGATGCCGATAGAGACGATGGAAGCAGAAGCCATGGCCACCAGATGGCAAGGACAAAACCCCACGTATATAAGCAAACTGCTCTTTATAACTTAAAAGAAAATGGTGATGATGATGATCTAATTACCTTAAAGATCATGTTTTATATGCTCGGCCATTTTCCCTTCGCTCCTTTGTAACTGTTGTAGTTTCTCTGGCGGCCGCGTGCTCTGACGATCTTCCTTCTCCGCCCCGTGAAGCGATGGCTCTTCCCTTTTTCTTTTCTTGAAACGAAAAAAATCTAAAAAAACGGGATACAACAAAGATATCTGAGAATAATTCTCCAGTTGACTGACGAGCTAGAAACGCGGAGGCGCCAAGTACTATAGTGGTATTTGAATTATTAACACTTTCCGCGATAAGTTTAGGTACCTAGAAATGAGCATCGACGAATTTTGCGTATTTCTCCGCGATATTTGAACAACTGAAGCCAAAGAGGCAACGCAACTCAGAATTAGGGTTAATGTCGCTTGCGGTTTTGTCACGAGTCGCGGGGTTGGTGTCAGATAGTATTGGTGATATAGACTATATTAGTTGGATAGTTAGTGATATAGTATGATGATATAGTATTATATATAGTGATATAGTATTATAGACATAGTACTAGTACTAATACTGTTTTAGTGATTGTATTATAGTGATATATAGTGTGTATAAAAAAACTGAACCGGCATAAAATTAATTAACATTCCTTTCAAACAACTTACAGTATTGTATAGTAGTTTGAAGCCCAAGACACCTCTGAGGTGAATACTAGTATTATTACAGATAGAATTAAGGTAGTCGGAGCTAACCGAAGTATAACTTGAACAGATAGTTTTATGCGAGGGCCCTTTGTTAGCCAGTACCTACGGGCTGATTACAAAGGGAAATTTGAGACCGCCTCTGGACGGCGAATGTTTCGCCATGTGCGGTAAACGCAACATAGTTTTTTAAGGAATTCAGTCATTGCGAGGCCCCGGGCTTAAAATTTCACTCCGTCGGTATCACGAGATTTCATCCCGTGGGCTAACAGGATCGTCCCCTACTAAAACATTGCCAACGCAACTTGCTATACTAGCTTTTACCTCATGGTTGAGGATTGGATCGAGGTTATTCCGGTTCTATTCCCGGTTCAAACTCAGAGCATTTTCTGAACTCAAAGGTGGAGTTCAGCGTTTTCTGAATCCAAAGTTACTCATCACTATATATCAATTGATTTAAACTTACCTGTAATTTTGTGTTCTTTTACTTCCCCTTTTCCCGCCATCGTGTTTGGCCGCTCGTCGTTCTTCACAGTTGTGTAACATGTTGTTTTAGTTTTTAAAACAAGTGGTTCGTCTGTGGGAGTTAAAAGTTCCTGACAAAGTTCACTCCGGTAACTAGAACTTTTTTCAATAGTCCTGGAAAGTTGCCACACATAACGACCTGACAGAGGTTCCTCTTTTTCAAAGTCGAAGTTATATTGCCTCTTCTTCGCGTCCAGCTGTTTCCTTCTGTCCTTTTCAATCTCTTCGCGAAGTTCCTTGTGATCCACAGGTCCAAAGAGGTTTCGACATGCATTTCTGCTCGGCATTGTATCTCGGAATTTTGCAGCTGAATCGTTACGTATAGTCACTTTTGAACTGAGACCATTACACACCACCATAGTTATAAAAGTTATTATCTATGTAGTAGCGCGTGTCTCGTAACAAAATCGACGCTGTGTGCCGTTGAAACGTCTTTATATTTGCCTGAATGGCCTAAATTAACGAGATCTGAAATTGTTATGCAAATTCAACCCCCTTTTTTTCTCACTTAGCCATAATTACGCGTCTGCACGAGGCAGCATTGTCTCGTACAACAATGGTTTTTATAGATCAGCAATGCTTGTTAACGCGGTCTTTTGTTCCGGTCGCCATTATTTGCTTTCCTCGTTTGCGTGCCAGAACGCCACATGTGTCGTCTTTTGTACAGATAACGACGAGCTTCGTTTCAAACCGAAGCAACTCCGAGGTTGGTAACTGTCAAAACTTTGAGCGTATGATAAAAGAAACTTAAGGGTTTCCTGCGTTGACTAAGACTGGTCAACCGTGCGCTCGACCACAGCGAATAATTGAGAAGCGTCTATATATTGGTCGCCTGTTCACTTCTCTTTCTTTTAAAATCTTAATGCATGGCTCGTGCTACTTGGTTCCCTTGACAATCGCCTTTGTTGTATATAGCTATACGGCCTTTCTATACATTTATATATAGAAAAGTCATAGCTATATATCAAGGTACTATCTATCAAGGGCTATAGGTGGCTTTGGCTTTCAGTGACCCCATCGTTTATAATATACTGCATATAGTATCAATTAAAGCTATACCATTAGTGTTAGTATTAACTAGCATGAATATTATGATTAAGGGTTAGTATTAGAGTTAGTATTAGGGTTAGTATTAGGGTTAGTATTAGGGTTAGTATCAGAGTTAGTATTAGAGTTAGTATTAGAGTTAGTATTAGAGTTAGTATTAGAGTTAGTATTATGGTTAGTATTATGGAGTTAGTTAGTTTTAGGGTTAGTATTATTTTTTTTTAATTCTTAAAACCATACATACTTATATGGATGAAGATAACCTGAATTTAGAATTATTTTCTGCTTTATGCGTGATAAACTCTGGTTGAGGATTTGAGTAAAAAAGTTGATACAATCTCTGGTATAGCGTTCAAGTTCAATGTTTGAATTAGGTCAAATTTATTTAGCAGTAGAATATTGTATCTGAAATGATGACTGGGTTGACATCATTAGCATTTCAAACAAACAAACCTTGTAGAACATCAACGTAAAGTTCAATTCATGAAACATTTTTGAATTCAAGTAGCAATGATTTTGTTATAAAATCGAAATATCACTTTTCAAGAATCTCGTCTTGTTATTGACTCATATCTTGAGTTCTCAGGATGTCTTTATTTTTCGGAATGTGTTTCATTTTATAATAATAATAATAATAATAATAATAATTCCTCTTCGATCAGAAAATGTGACACACATTGTCAGCTCGTGCAAGATGTTGGCACAAAAGGAATATAAACGACGCCATGATAAGGTTTGTTCCAACCTACATTGGAACTTGTGTAGGAAGTATGGGTTTAACGTGCAGTGTGAGAAGTGGTATCAACATAAACCAGAGAAGGTATTGGAAAATGACGAGGTGAAACTCTTGTGGGATTTCAACGCGCAAACAGATAGAACAATTGAACACAGGAGACCTGATATTATCCTAGTCAAGAAGGAAGCTAACAAATGCATGATCATCGATGTAGCAAACCCTGGAGATCATAATCTGGAGAAGAAACAGTTCGAGAAGATTAACAACTATAGCGAACTGCGACTGGAAATATCTCGAATGTGGGATAAAGAGACTATTGTGATCCCCATAGTCATAGGTGCTTTGGGCTCTGTACCACATAAACTCCGTAAATATTTGGATATGTTGGAGATTAAGTATGATATGAACATAATCCAGAAGTCAGTCATGTTAGGAACAGCAAACATCCTTCGTAAATTTCTTTATGAAGTTCCCCATATCTTAAGTCGTAAACATCAAGTTGTGCGAAGAAGACAAATAATAATAATAATAATAATAATAATAAATATTTTATTTAACCACGAAATCCAATCACAGAACGTGATCTTCCTTATAGGTTCAGCAATAACCCCTCGCTCGCTTTTTCCCCCCCCCCCCCCCCACCCTTGAGTTTATTTCCCCCATCCATGGTCCCCAGGGCCCAGACGTGGCACGCCATAATCGCAAAAGGCCGTTTCGTCGTACCTAGATTTTGCTTGGTAGAGAATTTCCACACATTAAAAAGGTCTTATATCTCAGTGATTGCTAAGTTTACAACGTTCGTTATCATGAGGAGTTATTATACGCACATTTTCAAGTAAATTTGTGGAACAAACTTGAAGATGGAACTAATATGCTAATGAATGAAAATTCTCCACCCAGTTCCTGACGTTGAGACCATCTCATTTACATAATGAAAAACTGAAATATTTAAAAAACGAAGTAAAATACGGAAAAGTTCTAAAAGGTGCTACTCTATCATTTTACGAGTTATTTCATATTAGACAAACTTAATTTTTGTTGCCAGTCCGAGAGCGCATCTAAGGGTTGGAGAGCGACGAAATGACGTAAAACGGTTTTACCCCAAACGAATCGTGACAGAACTGAGAATGTTAATACAAGATAGATATTCGCTGTTGCTAATCAGAGTTGAATCGTTGGACGATCCTAAAGCAAGCTTCATAATGCTTCATAACGTGATGCCTTTTTGTTTCCGGAGAAACATGAGTTCAACTCACAAAAAGTGCATTATTTCGACACAGTAATGTTGCTAGTCAGAATTGAATCGTTGGACGATCCTGAAGTAAGCTTCATAATAACGTGAATAAAACTGCACCTCCTCCAGTGGCAAAGGCTTGCCAGACGAATCAAATCCAATCAGCAGCTGTTTGTCAGTTGAGCTGAGGGCCGATTCAAAGAATGATATCGACGATCCAGGTACTCTAGGCTTTTGGAAAAATATAATATCAGAATCAGCGGATTCCAAGTTCTCTGGTATCCTGGTGATATTCTGTGAATAATAATAATAATTATGATTTATTATAATTATTATAATTTATTATATTTATTATAATTATTATAATTTATTATAATTATTATAATTTATTATAATTATTATAATTTATTATATTTATTATAATTATTATAATTTATTATAATTTATTATAATTATTATAATTTATTATAATTATTATAATTTATTATAATTATTATAATTTATTATAATTATTATAATTATTTATAATCTCTCTTATCTCTCTTTCTAATCTACCTTATTGTCACCTTAATAAATATTAATAAACAGTTCTTAAAAACACATTATACCCAGTTTCTCTAGAGCAGTAGTTTAATTGCCTCTAATGTTACACTTATGTACATTACATACCTTAGCCGTCAAGACATATTGGTTGTTGTCATTCTTTGCAACACAAAGCACGCATGGCTTTCCTTTTTTTTTGCTACTAGCTATATTCTCTAACATCACAACCCGGCGAGCCAAATTGATATCTCGAGTAAAGTGATATTGCCACACAGCTGGAAATGGAAACAAATCATTAGTTAACTCCATCTAAAATGGTGGCACATGGTTGGAAAAATCGTCTATATATAACAAGATCAAGAGACATGCAATCAGGATTGTGTGGACGAAGAACAGCAGATGTCACACAGACTTGAAATATTATTGGTTACAGTTCAGCCTGGTTCGGGTTTGGATTAGGCCCCAATTTAGGGGCCTTGCCATTTCAGCAGGGAAGGGGCCCGTCTATGCGTGTGAACAGGTAATATTTGCAATTGGAGAACCGGATCCAGAACAACAAATAAGAAAAGAAGGAAAATTATTTTGAAACATAAGAAGCTGTTCCATTTCCGAGGACTTTGACGCAAGTTTTTGATACACTGCCTCGTTATCAACAGCCTTCAGTAAAGAACAAATCATTACTGCTTTCAATTGGCGTTGACTAAGCAGAGATCTCAGTCGATTCTTGATGAAGCGCAACTTTGAGAATGTTCTCTCGCAGGACTCAACTGTGCATGGGAGGATGAGCATAGTTCTTAGACATTGAGTGTGTGACATTATGGGTGTGTCTGGCCAGGTGGGGCCCATGTCCACGAAAAGGGACATATTTCGTTCAAACTCATTTTTCTTTACCTTTCTTATCTTCTTTCGCACCATCTGTGGTGACAACGGGAATCTGTTCACCGTTTTCCCACACGGTTCTCAATATCAAATAATGTGAATGTTCCACATCATTTTTTTGATTGAGAGAGATAACTTGGATATCCGAATTGGTAAATTCGTTGTCATCCCCATCCACGAATTCTGATTCCTTTAACAAACGAAACCCGATAAGGAAAAGTTACTATTTTTAGCTCTATTATTGTCAAGTTATTTGATATTCCATAATACAATACAATACAACACAACACCATACCATATCATACCAACCACACCATATCACACCATACCACACCATACCATATCACACAATACCACACCACACCATACCACACCATACCATACCACACCATACCATACCATATCACACCATACCACACCATATCGCACCATACCACACCATACCACACCATGCCACACCATACCATATCACACCATACCACACCATACCACACCATACCACACCATACCACACCATACCACACCATACCATATCACACCATACCATACCATATCACACCATACCATACCATACCACATCATACCATACCACACCATATCACACAGGGTCAGGTCGCAGTGCTCTAGAACGTCGATTGTCATTGGTTTAAATTACGACTCATTTCCCCCATCTCACAGGAGATCCTAACCAATCACAGAAAGCTTCTAACCAATCACAGACCTTCTAGAGCACTGCGACCTTACTCATCACACCATACGATATCACACCATACCACAACACTGACACCATACCATGCCACACCATACCACTGACACCATACCCTATAGCACACCATACCATACCACATCACTGACACCACACCATACCGCACCACTGACACCATACCACACCATCCCATACCACATCATACCACACCATACCACACCATACCACACCATACCACACCATACCATACCACACCACTGACACCACACCATACCATACCGCACCACTGACACCATACCACACCATACCACACCATACCACACCATACCACACCATACCACACCATGCCACACCATACAATACAATACAATACAATACAATACAATACAATACAATACAATACAATACAATACAATACATTAGAATGCTCATTAATTATTCACGAAGAAAAGACTGATGATATATTCAAAGCCATCTTGCTAATTTTCATTAAAAACGAAAAACGAAACAGAAAACCGTAAAATAGAAAGCGAAAATGATGTTGGATTCAAACGAGATGTTGTTGTGACTAGTGAGAACAAAGTCGGTCTAAAAAAGTCATCTCTGAATTAACTGTGACATCAAGCCAACAGGAACTGTCAAATGCACATTACTTTATAAATTAGAGCTATAAAGGCGAACTGTCAAAACCCTAAAATCATATCAAGACGCTGCTGTCACGCTTAGTGAAGACTGTGATTAACTTAGCTATATCAAAATAGTGTATTGTGACCTTTAGAGCTGCTTGATATTGACGACATAAAGCTAAAATAAAGACATTGACAAAAGGTTGGGACGTCGTGGGGATTTCGCTTTGACATAAGCATGCATAATTGTCCTCCAAGTATGTAGGCCAAGTGTCGGACATAAATAAGCAAAAATCCCGCGTATTGGTTTTATTATGGATTTTATCCAATGACATTTCCTGCTCTTGTATCGAGGCGCATTCTTTATTACTTCAGCTATTCGTAAACAATTAATGTGTCTGCATGTGGAAAGACTTGTACGACAATCTTACATAAGGGGAATTTGTATAGACGGGCCGTAATATTTATAGCGCGCGAGTCCTTTATCAACAAGTGGCCTCTCTGGAATTTCATCTCTTACTCTGATGAAGGGCTCAGTGCTCGAAACGTCAGTATTTCGTTACTAAAAATCTTGGCAGTTTACTACCTTTTTACTTTGCTATATATCCAAAACACTGTCTACGCAGCACTCTACTTTTTTACTACTCTCTGACGAAGGCCCTTCATGACTCGTTAGACCTCTTCCACATTATTTCGGCAGTACACCAACCTTTTAGAGTATTTAATTTGTATTTCTACACTACCTACGGAGCACAACTCTTTTATGAGCTGGGAGACACAGGTTCAAATCCTGGGTCGGACCACCACTCAGGGTCTTAAAATAATTGAGGAGAAAGTGCTGCCTTTGCGATAATACCAGCGAATGGTAAGACTTTCGGGTCTTCTCGGATAACGACCTTAAATCGTAGGCCCTCGGAACCCTTATCAATTGAGCTTCTAGCCTGTTGGGGTATTCCGTTCACCCACCTAAGAGTGATAAATCTAATAAACTAAACTTACTTTTACTTTCTTTTCATCTGTATCTTCGCTAACTCTTGTCGACTGACAAGTTCGTTCCTCGCTTTCTTTCTCCGCAATGTGATCGTTGTCGTCGTCGTGTTCGCTCTTTAAATTCTGAGAAATATTCTCGGTAGCCATCACGTTTTCGTGAAATCAAAATTCTCGAATAGAAATGATACAACTTGTCTTGAAGAGAATGCGCAAATGAAACAGTTATTGGGAAATTAGACCGCTTATATGACAGTCTTCATGATGTACTTTTGGTTTCACATTCTGCCATCGGAAATTGAGGCGGAGTTTCTGTTTCGTTATCGCTGGTCACGGTCAGTCAGCTGGCGACGGGTTTGTTATAATAAATAATTATTGGATGAGGCTGAGCATGATATCAAGAATTATCCAGACCGAAGTCAATGTTATCTGCCGAAGGCTGAGGCGTGGATAACATTGACAGAGGTCTGGATAATTCTTGATATCATGTGTAAGCCGAATCCAATAATTGTTTTATTATACAATTATAAATGTAGAAGCCTTTAGGGAGTTTAGGAAGTAAGCCACGCAAAGACACGTTACTTCACCTACAGACAAGTTTTGATATTTTGTAGGTGGCAAGACATCAAGAATTGTCTGTAGGTTTTTAGCCAGTGACAATCGAGATATTATGGGGATACTCCAGCCAAAATACAAATGTAGTTCATATGAAAGATCTTACTGACTTTAGTTTATTTCCAAAGTTTCAGCATTCCTATCAATTTTGTTAAGAAGACATGGCTAGTTGATTTCTTTGTGTAGTGTTTCTATCACTCAATGACGTCAAAAATTAATGGAATCGACCGCTTCGCCCACAATCAGAAAAAAATGGCGGTCTTCAATTTGCCAAAAAATACAATAAACAAAGCCAAATTTCTCTAAAACTAAAACGATTAGAAGAAAACTAATACCCATTCTCATGTAAGGCGACAAAGAACTTTCATTTAAGTAAAGTTTTTATTTCTGTTTCAAAGGTATCCATACATCATAAAGTAAATTATTATCAGTAAATCTATAACTCTAACAACCTTTAAAAATTCACTACTCAATTACTATCGTTATGCTCTAGAAAACAATTACAATGTAGATGACCCTCGCTCCTGGAAAACAATTTGCCTTAAATGCAACCAGCGTGACTTAACAAAACCACTTTCATGTTGTTTCTAGTTTGTATCTGTATTTGTATATTGTAATTATCTGTAACTATATATAAGGTGTGTATTGTTTAGTTTACATAGGGACAGCAGTAATTGGCCAAAGCTGTTGCGGACACCCTGCCATCGTCTTGTATATGTTATTGTGAAAATATTTGTTCTCTAGTCTAGATGTGGCAAAGCTTATAAAATAAAAATAAAATAAAATAAGTTTATAAAAACCTTCATTTCTCACTATAAACGAACTTAAAATAAGCTTCATAATTCTTAGAATATTTATCTACTTCGTCTAGTGGTAAGGGCTTGCCATATGAGTCAAAGCCCACGTAAAGGCATTGGTGATCCACGGCTGATATCAGGAGTGATTTGGTGCTTCCTTTATCCCTCGGCTCTTTGTAAAATAAAATCTGTGAATAATTGTGAAGCTCTCGTAGTTCTGTAGGAATATGATGGACGATCTGGAAAGAAAATATCAACACAATTAATATGCAGAGGCTTACGTTGACGGAGTGTATTATGAAGTTTAGCGTGATAGCAAGATTACAGTTGCAAGGTGTGTTACACTGTGCAGTTGTTCATGCAACTTGTTTCGTATATATATCTTGTCAGCCGAAAATTTCATCTTCATGGACTTTTTTGCTGTTAAAGATATCGGATGTGATATCACAAGAGGCATTTTTGTGGCAAGTAACAAAAGAAAACTGGTTTGGAATGCCTCTTGTGACATCATGTCCGGTAACTTTGACAGCAAAAACTCCATGAAGATGAACGTTTCGGCTGACAATATATATTATGATTTTGCTCAGGAATACCCAAATATCACGGATATGTAAAATCCCAAACGTGAGTAGCCTGTGTACAGCCTGAATACACACCTGTATTACAGGTGTATATTCAGTGTACACAGGCTAAAACGTGAGAGGCACTTCAAATATAAGCCCATGGGTTTATATTTCGGGGGGGACTTATTATTGGAAGGATGGACTTATTATTAAGGGGGGACTTATTATCTTGTGAAGATGTGGTGGGCTTATTTTTGAAAGTTAATGGTATGGTCAACCTCGTACTCAGGGTCTTATCTCCGCTCCCGCCCGCCCCCGGAGATAAGACCCTGGGTACGAGGGTCTTATCTTATCCTGGGATCCCGACATATATTACTTACCTCTCCTTTCACAACATACAGTCCTGTTTTTTTATCTTTTTTAACGCAAAGAACACATCTTCGGTTTTCCTCTTCCTTGCTGTGTAAATCGTTTTCTAGAACTACTACTTTCTTACCACTCTCATCTGACGTAAACCAAGCTTTCCAGATGGCTAAAAATAAAAAAATCAAGTTCTTTAATTTTTGCAACTAATCACGACATAACGAGATCAAGCCAACTGTTTTTAAAAGAAACACTAGTTATTTTCATCACTACCACCATCATAATGATTACTACCACCATCCTTATTACCACCACCATCCTTATTACCATCACTACTACCACCATCCTTATTACCATCACTACTACCACCATCCTTATTACCATCACTACTACCACCATCCTTATTACCATCACTACTACCACCATCCTTATTACCATCACTACTACCACCATCCTTATTACCATCACTACTATCATAATGATTACTACCACCATTCCTCAGTATTACCATCACTACCACCATCATCATGATTATCACCACCATCCTTATTACCACCACCATCCTTATTACCATCACTACTACCACCATCCTTATCACCATCACTACTACCACCATCCTTATTACCATCACTACTACCACCATCCTTATTACCATCACTACTACCACCATCCTTATTACCATCACTACCACCATCCTTATTACCATCACTACTACCACCATCCTTATTACCATCACTACTATCATAATGATTACTACCATCATCATGATTACTACCACCATCATGATTACCACCACCATCCTTATCACCATCACTACTACCACCATTATAATGATTACTACCACCATCCCTATCACCATCACTACTACACCATCCTTATTACCATCACTACTACCACCATTATTATGATTACCACCATCATTATTACCACCACCATCCTTATTACCATCACTACTGCCATCATAATGATTACCAGCACTACTACCACCATCAGCATGATTACCACCATCATCATGATTACCACCACCATCCTTATTACCATCACTACTACCATCAATGATTACCACCACTACTACCACCATCATGATTACCACCACCATCCTTAGTACCAATATTATGCCATCATCTTGAACACTAAATATCACCATTATTATCACAAAAATAGATACACAAGAATATCCATTTACTGTTGGAGTTTTCTTTTCTGCCATCAGCCCTAATACTTAGAACTTCTTTGTCATTTTCTAAATTGGAATACATAGCAACGTAATGTCCTGGTAACTTTGTCTGGTCCGACTGGTTCTCGGACATAAATTGGATTTTTTTGTGCATAATCTCGTCGTCATGTTCATCAACAGTGATCTAAAATAGAAGAAATAAATACAAAGAAAATTCTAGAAAAACCTGTTGAATAATCCAACTGTTGTGGTCTATAGTGGTTACCACACATGTCTATAAGCTGAGAGACACAGGTTCAAATCCTGGGTCGGACCACCACTCAGGGTCGGACCACCACTCAATAATCGAGGAGAAAGTGCTACCTTGGCAACAACACCGGCAAATGGTAAGACTTTCGGGTCTTCTCGGAAAACGAGCAAACGACCTTAAATCGTACACCCTCGGAATCCTTATCAGTTGGGTTTTCCGTTCACCTAAGAGTGATAAACTTGAATAGTCGCGAGCGCTTAATAGATGAGCCTCTGGCTTGGATAAATAGGGTAACCTTATCCTGCGTGATCTACTCTAAATAAATAAATGATGATTATGATGATACGCATGCATGACATCACTCATAACATATGCTTTCTACATATTAGTAATTCCAAAACTATTTACACCCCTCAATAACAACACAAGTCGCGTATATAACCTCAGCGTGTTCTGCTACGTAGACAGTGTAGAAATACAAATCAAATACTATAAAAGGTTGGTGCACTGCCAAAATAGTGTGGAGGAGGAGGTGTCAAGCGAAGGCCCTTCGTCACAGCCATTGAAACGTAAAATCACTTTATGTTTCCGGCTCTCTGATAAAGGGCCTTCTCTCAAAACGTTAGACCTCTTACATAACACACTATTCCGGCAGTACACTAACCTTTAAATTATTCCATTTATAACCCCATATATCTCTTCAAATACAGAGGGGAAGGAAATGAAATGGGGAAGGAAATGAAATGGGGAAGGAAATGAAATGGGGAAGTAAATGAAATGGCTACAGAAGCCCTTGATCTTGTTTGTGTCTGTTGCCAAAGTATTCGCAACTGCAATTATCTTTTCTATCTATTCAAGATTTCTCGGGGAATAATGCACCAGACTCTTACAATTCGCGCGCTTTGTCTGAATGGTATATATGTTATAGAGCATCTGAGCATGCTCTGTTTTCGTCCTATAAAATTGATGAGACATGCGAAAGTCTAAACATACGAAAGTGTTAAAGGTCTCTCGACTTATCATTATCAGTACATCATATCTCTAAATGTCAATGCAATCTCATTCCGTCAACGGTCAACGTAAATGTCAAACAACTACTTTCAATCGCTCATTTCTTATTAGAACAACTAGGACTTGGAACTCTCTCCCTGAACACTTAAGGCTAGATCATTTGAACTTTAAAAAATTTAAGCAGTCACTATTAGACTATTATAATAATGCTCTATTATCCTGTTACAATGTTGACGATTCTCGAACTTGGAAAACTGTATTCCTAAAGTGCAACACAGCGCGAAGCCTCACTAGTGAACCCATAACTTGCTGTTATTAGTTATTATTTTATTGTAATTGGTGTTTAACTGTTGTGGTGACCCTGCTTCTTCTATGTATTTTTAATAGGCGAAGCTAAATAAATAAATATCAAGATATAGTCTTTTATCTTCACATGTCAAGTTATCATCATGATTAATTTGATCGATAGTTCAATATCGTAGTAGTAATATTTCTTCAGCTTGTTCTCTTCGCTCACCCGTGAAAAATATTATCAACACTCGAAGATAAATTTCGTGTACAGTAATATCCTCTATATTGTCATGTAATATCCTCTATATACCCGGCGATATCAACATACAAGTACTACTAGTCAATTTTTTCTTATCAAATTAAAGTTGCTCTAAGTGTCGGTGTGCATGCTTCCCCATTGACTTTCTCTTTCGAAATGTAAAGTGAATTTAAACCTTCCTACCTTACTGGAGGTCGCGTCATAATTGTCGCCATTTGTATAAACTGTTTTAGCCATTCTAATTTTCTAGAATTACAAGAATTCCGTTAACCCTCTCGTGAGTTACCAAGCAGTTTGAACTTCTTGGAAGTCGTAGGTAAAGTGAAATTACAATCATTCAGACAGGATCTTATAGCTTATGTCGAAACGGGAAGGGCTTTCGATTTCATCTTAATTCAAAACAGGATATTGAAAATTTAATTGGTTTCGGGAGACGCATAAGGTGTATTGTTTTTTTGTTGAATTTGTTTCCTCTATAGTACAACAGGAAGGTACAAAAGTGTTGTGCTACGTAAGCAGTGTATACTCTAAAAGATTGGCGTACTACCGACGTTTTGAGTGAAGTCCCTTCGTCACAGAATGAAAACGTGGCCTTCGCTCGGTACTACACGAACCTTTTAAGGTGTGCGAGTCTTGAGAATCTTTGAGGGTCAGTATCATGATATTTTCTACGTCTGATCACGCGTTCACGCCTTAACCTTGGCAACTTTTCAAATTATGAACCCAAAAAGCGGAAAGAGCTTTTTTCAGCGTGCGGTAGCGCTTTTAACTAGTGTATGACCGCGCGATGCCCACGCGAACAAAACAATCGAAATGAAACAGTTAGTACTATTTTTATTTTTATTATTCACTGTACTATAGTCAGATATATATCTAATAAATACAGGAAGTGGTTATCTCCCAATATTATTCGCTGTTCACTGTATGCATGACTAGACGATTTTCCGTAACCGGATGTTTACCAGTTCTCTGAAAATTGCGTAGATTCTGGCTGCTATTAATAGCTCAAAAAGCGGACAAACAAACTTGACTCACAAATTTTTGCAAGTGAGCTATTTTATTTTGTTATGGCCGCAAGTATTATGGGTAAAAGCGGACAAACATCGATGCTGACGTCATCTCGACGGAGCGTTATTGTATGTCTGGTTTTTCTTAAAAAATTGAAATTCAACGTAACGTTATACGACCACGAACCAGCGAGATACTGCGAATCCTAAACTGTCCAGATGAGAAGAGGATATTTAGTACTCACTATTTACAACTATATCTCACTGAGAGTGGCTTAGGCAGCCGCCAAACGACGCGTAACAGACGAATTTAATTCAGGCGAATTTAATTGTCATTAATTATGTCGACAATGCGACGTAAAATCGCCCTGAATAATACGTCGAATTAGCGCGTGGCGGCCATATTGGAGGGACCATATTGGAGAGACTCTGAATTATTTAATAAAATCCGATCTATAGTACTTTACCATCAAAACTGAGCACATCAGATTGAATACTTTGAAAGGGTGGTGTACTGCGGAAACAATGTGTAGGAGAGGTAATATTTTGAGAGAAGAGGTAGTCAATTTATCCTGGGCGTTCTCTGACCCCTTCGTGCAAACAATCGTCTTTTGGACGATCTTTTTTAGTATCCGCGAGAGGTAGGAGGAAATGAGAGATTGTACTGCTATCATAACGACCGGACGAAATACGTGTATGACGAAATGCCTGTATGACGAAATACGTCCTAGAACTGCTAACCCCAAAACAACTTAGATCCTAACCCTAACTTTCTACAATTTTATAATATGAAAGGTCTGAACTATACTATTTTATATGAAAAGTCATAGATCAGTGTTTATATCAAATGAGCAACTCGATATTACAATTCGCCATTTTGTTTTTCTCTCTTTCGCACGTGTTCTGATGTCCCTCAATGTCCCTCACT